>WEKY01027493.1:92052-109348 GCA_013390045.1 Picathartes gymnocephalus
AAAACCCAAAAAACCCCCAACACAAAAAAAAAAAAAAAAAAAAACAAAAAAAAAAAAAAAAAAAAAAAAAAAAAAAAAAACCACACCAAAACCCCAAAAATCCCCAACACTGGTTCCACACTAAAGGTCCCAAAGCTTGCGAGGCAGGTTTAATTTTAGAGCACACTCATCGGATTTGCTTACATAATTTTCTTGATTTGGAAAGCTTTTTATTTTCCTTAGTGAGAAAAGCTGTCCAAATTTATCACGTTAAGCAGGGGCCTGCTTGCCCAAAAGGATCTTAAAACACATTGGCTGCGATTTTCCTTTTAAAGTTTGCATATCACAATTAGGGCAACGTGGAATTAGAGCAGCTTTAGAGAGTGAGGTGGGAAAGAAACCATTAAAAAGGACAAATCCTTACCAAATTATCCTGGCACCTAAATGCAACAGCCCTCAGGTTGTCCAGAAGCTGCTGAAAACAGGGCAGCAAGAGATCAAGAAGTGTTCCAGTGTGAACCCATTAAGCAGGATATATATAAATCCCACAGCAGAGATTTTGAGTGATTTTAAGAGTGTTCTGTGATTTTGAGAACATCACCTTTCTGTTTGGAATTACTGGGGAAGATGTTGGCCTCATCGAACTGGACAAGAGCTTGGTGTGCAACGAAATTCCCCCTTTGAATCCTCCAAGTGACAGGGACAGGACTTGGCAGCAGCCGTGATTTTACTCCAGATTTAATTCTGTTCAGCTCCTCCACCCAAGCGAGAACTCGATCACAGCAAGAACTCAACAAGTTCTCAGGTTCCTCAAACCTTCCTAGGTTTGTTCTTCCCAACCTGAAACCACGAAAAGGCCATAAAATCCATACACCAACATCTCCCTCGATCCATTACTCCCAATTTTGCCACTTACTAGTTCGTTTTTGTAGGTGGAAGTTGAGGATTTTTTACAGCAGAGTTTTCATCCCTGTGGAAAAGCTGCAGGAGCAGGAAGAAGGGGGCAAATTACACAGAAAATAAGGAAAACCTCACCAATCCCATGAACGCCACAGGTCAATATGCCACAGATTGAAGGTTTACAGGAGGGAAAATTTAGTTTGGGTGTTCCCAGCTATCTTCTACGGTCTGAAAAGCCATTTTTAGGGCCATTCCAGCAGATCCTTCACCCCCCTGCTCAATGGTCACAGCAACACACGATGGAAGAAGTGGCACCTCAAGTGAAATAATTTAATTTGGGTCTAAAATGCAGCTCCCAGGACTATCTAGTCTTGCACTGAGGTTTCCAGCACTCCTGACTACTTACAAGAGCAGCTTTGGAGCTCTACAATCCCCCCAGGAAGCCACAAGGGATGGAAAACTACACCGGGCTGCTCTTGGATGCGAGCAATTCCCACCTCGAAGGCAGCTCGTGGGACTCCCTCTTTAGATGGTGGTTACAAACTCAAACTCTGTGAGCCCGACCTCAAAAAGGCCTTCAAAAAGCTATCCTAGAACAGGCAGAGAATCATGGAATGGTTTGGGTTGGAAGAGACCTTAAAGATGACCCAATCCCACCCCGTGCCGTGAGCAGGGACACCTTCCACTATCCCAGTTTGCCCCAAGGCCCTTCCAACCTGCTGAACACTTCCAGGGATGGGGGTCGCCCCAGCATCCCTAAGAGAGGAGAAGGTTTCGCAGGATGTATCAGTGCACCCCTTTATAGATCCTGAGGTGGAAAACCAGCATCATTCCCAAATAAAAATGTCTCCTGAGGTGAAACAGTTCTCAGCAACACCTGTCCTCTCAGGAGTTTCCCAGCTGGACACTTACACAAAATGGATTTGTTCTCAGTAGTCTTTGCTTTCAGTGATATCCCCAGGGGAATATTCCCCAAAATTCTAGGAGATGCTCAAGATGAAATCATTGGCCTTGTGTTTTAAAGAAGAAAACACCAGCACCTCATGGTGCTAAACCCACCAGGCATTGCCACCAGCACCTCGGGAGACAGAGCTCTTGGCTCAGGTAATTAAAGACTATGTCCTATAACTAAAAATTCACATTTAAAAAGATTTTTTTATTTTTGAGGGTACTCTTTGAGCAAGAATAGAGATTTAGATTAGATGTTAGAAAGAAATTATTCCCTTTGAGGGTGGGGAAGCCCTGGCACAGGGTGTCCAGAGAAGCTGTGGCTGCCCCTGGATCCCTGGCAGTGCCCAAGGCCAGGCTGGGCTTGGAGCAGCCTGGGACAGTGGGAGGTGTCCCTGCCCATGGCAGAGAGTGGAACAAGATGATCTTTAAGGTTCCTGCCAACCCAACCCATTCCATGACAAGAATAAGAAAAAAACCTCCCCAAATCCAGCCACTGATTTCCATCCCTGCTCCAGAAAACTTCACCAGAGGAACCAGATTTAGTGCAGAACCACAGCAGCCACATTGTCACTGTTTGTGCCCAAGCTCCCTGAAGGCCACCAGGGACTGAGGAGCAGCTTGGGGATGTCCTTCAGCTGCTGTGGAGAGGGAAGGAGGAGTTCCTTGGTGTCAAGAAAAGGAGATTAAATCGGCTTAGGGCTCAGGCAGAGCTGTCAGCGAGACCCAGCCTTTGCAGGGCAGCACAGAGGGGCCTTTGAGGGATTTCTGAGCTGCAGCACAGAGAGGTCTCACAGCCCCAGCACATCAGGGCAGCAGCAGCATCCATGTCCTGCCTGTGTGCAGCGTCTGTTCCCTTCTCCACAGCCTGCAGGGACTCTTCAGGAGAGCCGTGGAAAACCCAACCCAAAGAAACTCAGAGTTTGTTCACCCCCCTCCCTAGGAAAAAAAAAAAAAAAAACCAACAACTCCTTCCACGGCTGCCAGCTGCTGCTGCGGCCACCCAAACTGCTCCCCCAGTTCTGAAGTGATGCTGAACTCAGGAGAGGAGCAGAAATATCCTGAGCAGGAGGGGAGGGTGAAGTTACACAGGGCTATTAGTAAAATAAACCTTGCTCTGGCACGCTGGAGAAGCCTTACCCAGAGCAAAGCTGGCACTCGTTTCAGTCACTGGGTTTAACCCTTCCTTTCCTTGGAAAGGAGAGGTGGCCAAGCTGTGCCAAGCAGCCATTCCCTCCACAATCTGCTGGAAGCTGCTCCTCAGGGATTAAATCTGGATCCAGAGAAGGGGTTTCATGGGAAGGGCAAGGGGTCAGGATGGTATTGGATCAGATCATGGGGTGTAGGGATGAGGAGAAGGGGTGGAGAGCCGCATCTGCAAAGGGGTCAGTGCTTCCCCTTCTTCCCTTCAGAGCCTAAATGTTCAGGATCAGCATGAAGGAAAAAAAAAAAAATGTCATGATCGTTTTTCCCCCTCAGGGATCTTCCCTGGCACTAGCAGGATTCCCCTCATCCCCTCCACACCCACATCATCCAACACTTCAAATGCAGAGGAAAAGCCCTGTCCCACCCAGCTCCCTCCAAAGCAAGAATTATCCAGGGCACCATATGGAATGACTGTTTTTCACAAAAGATCAGGAAAACTGAGGCCAAAAAGTCTTTCACAACCACAGCTCACCCTCAACTGGAGAGAAACTCCTCAGCTAAAGGAGGACTGTGCTGTTGGTCAAGTATTCCCAGTTCATCCAGAGACTTCAGAACAACAGGGGACTCCTGCATTTTTAAGTGAAAAAGAGCTTGGTTCGAAGAGTTAAAGGAAGGGAAAAAAAAAAAAAAAAGGCAACATCAGGAAAAGAAAAGTTAAAAAAAAAAAATAAAGGAGAGTAAACACCTCTAAACCACCAATTTTAAGCAGTGGCTCAGCAGACGCAGGAGGTGCTCAGAGGAGCTGGTTCACCCATCAGCTGAGGTAAAGCGTTTGCAGCTTTCTATCTGAGAGGCTGCCTGTATCAGTCACCGGTAAGGGGACACTCCAGCAATGCCCCACTGGAATGAATGGAGCCCAGGAACGCAAAGTGGGGTGGTTCAACCACATCAGTTTTGGAGTGCCTCCTCCAAACAAGGCTCTGAAGTGCCCTTAATTCAGTTCAGCCTGCTTTGCATTGAAATCAAGTCTGTTAAAGTGAATTAAAGGAGCTTTAATCCCCAAAGGAGAGCGTTTCCACCAGGGCTAGTTAAGAGTAATTGAACTAATCCACTTTAAAAGTCAGTTCAGATTAGTTGTGCTAAGTGGCTGTGCAGATGAGGCCTGGGAGCGCTGGGACTGTCTCTAGCATGCAATAATCCCATCAATCTGCCCCGGGGAGGACAGCTCGGGGCTGGGAGGGATCCAAAACACTCCAATAAGAGCATTAATAGAAATGTCTCCCTGTGCCTGACAGGTGCCATCTGGTTGCAACCAAAGGCATTTTCCACGTGGATTTTCTGGGCAGAGCATATTTGCTGGCCATGGCCAAGGGGAAGCTGGGTTTTATGGGCAGCTCACTGGTCCAAGAAGTGCTGGCAGCGTCTTCCACTCGAGCCATGCTCGAGGCTCACGTCCCCTCCCTGAAATATCAAATACAGGTCTCCTTCCATTCCCCCCGTCCCAAAGGGTCTCAGAGGACGGATTTGGGGTTTGTGCAGGTGGGAAGGGGCCAACTCCACCCCGCACTGAAGGCTGGGGGTGGTTGGATTCCCCATTTAGTGCTGCCACACCCACCCTGCTCTTCTGCAAGCTCCCAGGGTGTTTCCCACTTCCCACCGGTTCTCATCCCAGCTTTTCCACTAGTTAAGAGCAAAAGCAGGTCAGCCTCACACAATTCCCACAGAAACAGGCATCAGAAAGCTAAGAAGGGGCCATAAAAATCAAGCACAGGGCTACCAACCACCCCAAACCACATCCTGCCTCGATTTTTACTCCAGGTCCCCCCCCACCACAGACCCGGCAGCAGCACAGGGCCGACTCAGCCAGGTTTTGCCTTTCTAGGAAACCACAGAGCCCCTGTTTCATGCAAGCCAGTTCTTCCCCAGCTAAGAATAATCCCCCCAGCTGCTGTTTGATGTCCCCATCGCCATGGATGCAGCGTTTTTTATCGGGGAGATCCACAGGGGGAGGCGGCGAGGCTGCGTGTGTTCGCTCCCGGTAATGTTTCCTGTGCGGTTCGGGCTGTTTTACCTACAGGTATGTTTATTCCACTACTTTAGCTAAACCAGCAGACTTTTTAATGGAACTGTTGATATTTTTCCTGGCTGCTGCTCCTCCCGGAGAGGCGAGGCAGTGTACAAACGGAGTTCATTCCTAGCTCCAGCCTTGGAGCTGCTCTGCTCCTCCTGGGACCGCGGGGAATTGAAGGTTTCCATTGCACTGGTCAGGTTTCTTCCTTCTCCCAGCCTTCAAGTTTTAGACACACAAACAGAGCAGCTCGGGCAGCTGACAGGAGCAAGAGCAACGTGTGGCTGGTGCTTGAAGCAAGGGCAGCAGCTGCCCTGGAAATCCAGCCACGCATCGCCCAGCCAGGCTCTGGAAAAGGAGAGCAGGTGCAACTCTGCACCCCAAAAATGAAGCCTGAACCACTCATCTTGTTTTGCAGCCAGACCTCGTGGGCTGAAGCTTGGTGTTTCCTGCTTTTAAACACTTCAGACCTCACCAGGTCAGCAGGAAGGCTCCCATAAATCTGTCTCTGGATCCCCTTTATTGCTGCAACAGGAGGAGAAACTCCAACCCAGCGGGCTCTGCTTTGTCAGGCACATATTGAGGGCATTTTCAAATATCATCCACAGTCCAACAGCCTTCTTGGTTTCTAGAAGAACCAAAGGAAGTGCAGCAAATCCCTGGCTCGACTGTGAGAACAGTCCTGTGCCACAGCTGAAGCACCCAGAGCCACGCACATCCTGAGCCATCTCTGCTCCCTTCACCCACAGCTGGGTAAAACTGAGCACATCCAGACAAATCAGACACCAGCTTTAGAGCCACTTCAATCAGCAGCACCCGAAAGGAACCTCCAGAGAGCTCTGGGAGCAGAGTAAACAGCCCCAGGCAGGCAGGGAGGAGCCTCTGTCCCTGATGTGTCCAACAGCAGCAGAGCATCCCTGGGAGCCGCTCCCCTCATTCCTCCTCTCCGGAGCCTCTGCGAGCAGAGGAGTCACCCCCAGCTCCTCACTGTGAGGGGGAACATCCAGCCCCTGGCAAAAGTACACCCCGAGCCGTGGTGTAATGGGGTCCCCGAGCCTGTGCAGCCCCAAACTGAGGCGATTTTGTCCCAGTGAGTCAGGCCAGGCTGTCAGCTCAGCTCAGCTCCCCCCTCCCAGTGCCAGCTCTCAGATTTTCCACGAGCCTCCAGCAGCCCCAGGGATGCAGCTCTGAGGGAGAATGCCCTTCTCCTCCCCTGGTACTTCCCACCCTGCCAGGGCTGGGAACACACAAAATCCCCACAGCACTGCAGTTACTTTTAAGGCATCTCCCCAACATCAGATTTGTTTCTTCAAGTTTGCTGATCCCTCTGCTAGCTCGGGAGACCTGCTGGTCCCACAAGTGCAGGGTTATGCCTGGTCCTGTTCCCCTCCAAACAACCCTTTAGCCCAGCATCTGTCCTGCACCTTGCAGAGAGGCAGGGCTCAGTCTGCAAACACATTTTCCTCAGCTCCACAAACCAGTATGGACATTACAGCTCATAACACTGACCACAGGGACTGCTCAAAGCCTTCCTCAGTCCAGCTCACACCCTCCCCAAGGGCAGCTCTTGAGCTCCAGCCCTCTCTCCAAACTCATGCTAAGCCTCTGGATTTCCAGAGTCAACATGGGACAAGCCAGAAGATAGAAATAGTCCCCAGGGATGCAACACAGCTGTGCTAATGAGCCAGAGGAAGTGTTGGATCTTTGGTCAGACCCTGTAATTCAGCTCAAGTGGCTGCTTCACCTCTGCCCCGTCAGATCAACTTGTTAACCACAGACTGGGAAAGAGCTCCCTGCTTGCTCCCAGCAGGAGATTTATCTTTGGCAGGGGCTGAAAACGCCCCTACCCCCTCACCTTTGGTTGCAGAGAGGCCCAGAGATGCAGAGAGAGAGCTGAGCTCCAAGTTTGCCAGGTATTTCAAGATCTCACCTTACACTGGGAGAGGATTAGGGCTAGAAAAGAATTTTGTCAAGATTAAGCCAAACAAGTCAGTTCTTTTAAATCAAGTATCAGTTCTGGTGAACTGTCCCCAGAGGGGTTTGGGCTGCAGGATTGGGTTTCTTGTCAGAGGAGATGGGCAGCACTGGAGAGCAGCTGAACTCCGTGTTCCTGAGCTGGGAAAGGTTCCCTGAAGTCATGGACTGCCCTGGGAGAGGCCCTGCAGCCAACACCAGTGGCTCCAGTCCAAGGTGGATGCTCATCCCAAGTGCAGTCACTGAGCTGGCTCCCAGATTCCCAATCCAGGATGGGCTGAGGCTCGAGCAGGATGTAAAGAAGCTGAGAAACACCAAAACACAGCAGCCTTTCCATGTTACACTCAAGTGGAAACACCTTTTCTTTGACTATCCGAGTAATTTTCAAAGTTTTGTCTGATGAGCCCTCACCCACTCTCCCCCACTGCCTCAGGAGAGGCTCTGCACCCCTGGGAGACACAACTGGCTGGTTTTCCACAGGAATCAGGAGACACTGAACCCAAAGCAAGATCTGGGGGAAGCAAAATTGTTTCCCCTGCAGCAATCTGGCAGAGCTCCTGCAAACAACACAGCCACCCTTCCTGCAGGCAGTGAGGAGCTCCAGCACCAAGGCCCACTCCAGAATCTCACCCTGAGAGCAGTCAGCTGCCAGGGATCTCCCCCAGATCCCAAGTCACCAGGGCAAAACAGAGCCACCCCAAGCTCAGTTTCAGGTGCAGCCAAGGAGAACCATCCAACAGCCAGAAAATTAAACTTCACACCCTGGACACTTTGGAGAGTGAGGTGTTTGTGGACAGTGACCCTAAAACACCTGGAAAACCCCACAGGGTCCCCTGGAGAGAACAACCTTCACTGAAAATCTTCAGCTGCAATCTCCAAAAATAAGTGCATTACACCCCCAGGGCTGCCTGGCTTTGTATTTTATTTTTTTTTTGTAATACCCAAGAATCACATCACCAATCTTAAAAAAAAAAAAAATCATCAATCTGCAAAAGGTGATGACAATGAATGTATTTAAATAGTGAAAAAACAAGGCCCCCAACTCAGCAGGGGTTGACAACACTGAGGTCTGCACTGGGAATTAGCTCTAGGAAAACCACGAGGAACAGGGCACAGCGATGCCTCTGTGCCGTTCCTTTTAGCATCAGGTGAGGGAAGGCTACAGAAATCCCAGGAAGTCATGAGAAGAACCTGCCATGGGCAGGGACACCTTCCACTACCCCAGGGTGCTCCAAGCCCCAACGTCCAACCTGGCCTTGGACACTTCCAGGGATCCAGGGCCTCCCCACCCTCCCAGGGAAGAATTCCTTCCCAATATCCCATTTTGTCCTGCCTTTTGGCAGAGGGAAGCCATTCCCCCTTTTCCTGTCCCTTGTCAAAGTCCTTCTCCAGCTCTCCTGGAGCCCCTTTAAGTACTGCAAGGAGCTCTAAGGTCTCTCCATGGCCACAGTTAAGCATTGCTGAAGATCCAGAAGCAGAAACCCCAGTGCCAAGCTGTGGGCTCTGTGAATCACAGAAATTCGTCTTTGCCACCTGTGTCACCTCCCATGCATCACCCAGGGGTCAGACTCAACACACCACCATGTGTACTTCCAAATAAGCTGGTAACTTTCCAGTATTCTTTCTTCTGCTCATCAATTGACCTCTTCCAAAAGGATTTGGCCTTGAAAACAACACTGGCTTGACCCTCCTTGTGCTGGGAGGCTGCTCCGCAGAGATTCAGAGAATTTCAACAGCAGACCAAGGTTCTGGTTAAACTTCTGCCCATTCCTCCCAGGATTGCCTCAGCCAGCCAGAGCATCAGGCAGGGTTTGAAGCTAAGCTCAGAGATCCCTGGGGGCCTCTTTCAGTGCTTCATTCATGTCTAGGGGAAATCATCTGTTGCTCCACAGCAGAAAAAGCCACCTCCTGCTATGCTCCATGGCCAATTTTGCTGCTTCACTCTCTGGAAGACTCCAAGAAGTTTTTCCAAGAAAGAAAAGTCTTGCTCCAATTGGAAAACTCCTCCATCCAGTGCATAGCAAATGCAGAAGTCAGAGCAAGTTATGCCCCAAATTCCATGACCACGTGGCTGCCCAATTAATGCTATTTTCATCAGCTAGGCCAAATGAACCTGCTCATCAAATTTGTGCCAACTCCCATCCAGCCTGTTGGGAACTGACAGGAACTCGTGTTCCATGTTGTATCCCAAGACAGAACAGGCCCAGCATTACTGTCAGACACTGTTGAATTTGCATGCTCTGTGGTGGATGGAGAGAAAAGAGGTTTTCCTCCATGTTCTTCCCCCCAAAAAGTTCATTTATTTTTAACCTGTCATTTCCCCTTCCCCCAAAATCCTTCAGCAACTGAATTAACAAAACACTCCCCATCCCTTAGGGAAGAATGATTTAAGATCACACCAGACTGGAAGACTACAGCGCACATGCAGGAGCTGCTTGATCCATTTGAAAAAAAGAATTCCCAGCAAGAGCTGAGGGGAAAAATCAGGATAGATTTTTCTATCAGCTCCAGCAAACCCTGTAACTGCTGTGTTTATCCATGGAGTCAAAATACTCCCTGTTCCACTTAGGGAAGTGCAAACACACATTACAATAAAATGTAAAGCTTGCTGAGCTGATAAATTTCATAAGTGTGTTTTATGACAGTATCTGGAGAGATAAGGCTCATTTAGCACTTACAGCCACCATCTGAAGGAACCTTAAAAAGCACAGTTACAAACAGGAGAAGAGGAAAAAAATTTGCATCTTGACGTCAAAAAGCGTTTCTAAAGGGTTAACCCCTTGCATAATAATAACGATCGTAATTTCTGGGTCCTCTTAACTTGAGCTGAGCTCTGGAGAAAGTCAGGAAAGCAGATCCTACCTGGCTCACGTTGGTGCAGGACCTGCAGCCACGTTCTGCAGGAGCAGCAGTGGCCCCCCAAGACCATTTAGGAGTGCAAACAACAACTCCTGTGCTCGAGGGCTGCCCAGGTCGAGGAACCAATTGTGTGAACACACTACAAGCCACCAGAGAGCTTTTTTGGCTGCAGAAAGAAGGGGCTGCCTCAGTGTGGAGAGGAGCCAGAGGCTCAGCAGGTTTCAGGCTGGAAAACCAGGTCCAGGAGAGTTCTTGGATTGCTCCAACATCCCCCTGGAAGTTGGAAATTTGGGACATTTGTGTCTAACAGAAAGTTTCAGCATGAACTCAGTGCTGTTCCAAACCAGAGGGGTCTCTCAGGAGGCAGCTGAACCACAGGGTCAGAAAGTCAGAGATCAAGACACTTGTAATGCAGCAACTCCTCTCCTCAAACACCAGGGGAAGAGTTGACTCCTTTCTCTTCTACAGAACTCAGGTGACCACAGAATCCAAGCCCTGAAGGGCCCACATTATTCCAATTATTCCATGGAGCAGAGAGGATCTACATGGAGCTTCTGGCAGCAGAAGTTCTCCAACCTCTGGTGACCCCAGAGTTCTGATGTTCAAAACTCTCCCCCCAGTGGGGAATACTCTGATTTAACATCTTCAAGATCCCCTTCCAACCTAACTCCCTCTTAGAAGGCATGAAGGCACCAGGATGCAACAGGAGACAGGGAAGGCAAACTCAGTCCTCAGCTCCCCTGAGCCAAGACTTCCATGTCCCACCAGCCCTGTGCAGCTCTGGACCACAAGTGCCTCACTCTGTGGAAATACCAGTGATGTTCACTGGTCCAGCATCTCCTCTGGCTGCCCAGCCACCCCCACTATTGCGTAAGCTCAGCACTTTCTTCTGACTCACATTTTCCACTAAAAAAAAAAAATCTTAAAGAATGTTTAAATACCAACATTTATTAGAAATAACAACGCTGTGAGCAAGTTCTTAAAAGAAGGGAATGGAATGGAGCATCCCTGGGCCAGGATTATCTACAAGAGAGTTGGGGAGGACTCTTTACAGAGGTAGACAGTGATAGGATAAGTGGGAGTGTTTTAAAGAGAAGAGGTTTAGATGAGGTGAGGAAACCTTTCCCTGTGAGGGTGGGGAGGCCCTGGCACAGGGTGCCCAGAGAAGCTGTGGCTGCCCCTGGATCCCTGGCAGTGCCCAAGGCCAGGCTGGACAGGGCTTGGAGCACCCTGGGATAGTGGAAGGTGTCCCTGCCCATGGCAGGGGGTGGAACTAGAAAGTCTTTTCCAACCCAAACCATTCCACGATTCTCCAAGAGGCAACTACTCTGAGTCTGCCAGCACAGCGAATTAATCAGAAAAATGAAGAAAGCAGCAAAAACTGACAAAACTTGCTCTGGTCAGAAAGATTCAGACTAAGCAGCATCACAGAGGCTCCTCCGTGCAGCCTGGTAATAGTCCTTGCAAGTGAAAAATTACTCTTTTTTTCAAACCGTGACAACTTTCCACTTAACTTGCTCCCCTTTCCCACAGCCTAATTCAATTACCTGCCACCAAAAAAGCCTTAAGGCGATTCTCATTACCCTGATAAAGCACAAGGCCTTTAATTATTAAACTCTCAGGGGCTTTTTGTGTTGGGGTTGTGGGGCTGGACTCCCTTTTATTGTTGTCAGCAGCTTCCAGAAATCAAGTTAATCATTCACCCGGCCTTTCAGCAGGAGACCAGAGTCCTGTGGATTCCTGGTCTCTGGTTCTGCATCACCAGCCAGGCTAAAGGAAGTCACTGGGCTCCTGCTTTGCCAGGTATCCACTCAATATTCTTCTAACAACCCATCTTCCCCCTCCAAGATGTCATTTACAGCTCTGGGAAAAAGAAAAATGCAGTATTTGGACATGGAGGCTGCAACAATTCCCATCATTAAGCTGAGTTCAGAGAGGAACAGCTCCAGTGTCTTTCCAGGTAAGGGAAACTGAGGCATGAGGCAGTGGTTCCAAAAAGTCAAGCTCTGTGGTCAATCTACTACTTAAGCCAAAAAAAAAAAAATTCCTGAATTAATGCTGCTCAATCCTCTACAGGCAGGAGGAGCTTCCAGGTCCTTCTCAGCCTGATTTGGGACAAATCCTGCTCTCCGGGGACAAAGATGCAGGTTTGGCACAGTTACTTTTCCCAATGTTCCTGGCTTTTTCACCACCCTTGCGGCACCTCCTCAAACCCAGTGCCATTTCCAAGCACCTACAAAGCAAATGCAGCTTCTGGGCACGGGGTTCTCTTTCCAAAGGAATGGAGGTTAAACACTGCTTTGAGTTGACCCAGAGAGGCCAACTTTGGGCGAGAAGCCAGGCAGGACTCACGGCAGCGACAACTCACCCAGCTCTAAAAAAGCAGGGGAGTGAAAAAAAAAAAAAAACCCACAAAAACCAGGCAAACCCTCCAGTTTTCCAAGCAAAACCTCAAAATCCAGCACCTGAAACCCCAGCAGAGCTGCGTGGAAGCGGGAGAACAAGCGGCAGAAGAAGCGGCAGAACCGCTCAGGGCGGGATGGCCAAGCCGCCCTCTCCGGGCTCTGCCTCGGGCCGCTCCAGCTGTGTTTGCCTGCGTGCCGCATTCCTGCCTCGCCAGCCGAGGCCAGGTTTTGTTTTTTTGGGTAGTGCTGGGAAGCAGCTGCTCCATCTCACACACGCCAGGGCCCGGCGGGCGCGTCCGCGGAGCCACCGCGGCCTGGCCCCGCCATGGAGCAGCGCGCAGGCCGCGGCCGCCGGCCCCACACCACCCTCCAGTGACAGGGACACGCAGCCAGGACCGGCCACAGCCATGTCACTGCCCAGCGTGTCCCACAGGGTGGGAAAAACAGGCGGCAGAGCCTGTGGCATTGCTGTTATTGGAGGTGACGTTCCAGCCGACACCACACGCGGCTCGGGAGCTCACGGCGATTTCACGGCCCGCTCAGGAGCCCACCCCGGAGTGCTCACAGCTCCTGAACACCCCCTCGAGTCCGACACTCTGCTCTTTTCTAAGTCCTTCTTAAAATTACGAAGGTTTCTATCCTACGGCAGAGCAGGGCACCTATGCTGCACCTGCCAAAGGGAATAAAAATACACGGCACTTCCCACACTCCAAACGCCAGAGCGCAGCTCTCGGCAGTGGCGTGTTGGTAAATTAGGGCAAGTTATGCTTCCCCTCCCCTCCCTCTCCCCCCCGTGAGCATTTGAGGGTTCCTGTTGCCTGCGTGCAGGGGACAGATCAGTTACATTTATGCAGAACATTGCAATCTGTCAATATAAACACTATGTAAGCATGAGCCACTTGTAACATTACTACTGTCTTGACAAGTGTTTGCAGAGGGGGCAGAACTGCTGGGATCCTTCTGCTCCCACAGGGAAAGCAGAGCAAACCTCAACCTGCAGGGAAAACACTTCTTCCAGCGAGACTTAAAAAAAAATAAAGAAATTTTTAAAAAAGAAGAGGTGCATCAAAACTGAATCGCACTCTAAATCAGAACCCCCAGAGGGGGTTGATTTATTGCCTGGGTCACCTCAGACCCACGGATCAGGCAGCTCAGGAAAGCAGCAGCTCCTAAGGGTTGGTTTCCCTTCCCACCAGCACAGGACACAGCAGGATTGAAGTTCCTCAGGCACCCTGTCACCCCCCAGCAAGGCTAATCTTGTCACCTGCCACTTCCAAAGCCCAGCAGTGCAAGTCCCAACGCAATTCCCAGATGCTGCTCTGGCATTTCCACCACCCCCAGCCACATTTGAGAGAGGAAAGGGACGCAGGGAGGGGCGGTGCCCACGCCCAGAGCGTGTCAGACACCGGGAAAGCAGAGCAGGGAGGAAAACTGAAATGCAATGCTTTCCCAGGGATCCCGGCAGTCTGGGGCTGCTCCAAACTCCCCCCCAGCAGCCGGCTGGAATATGGTGAAAATTAGTGCTCAGACAGCCCAGTTGCAGAGGCCGTGGCTGGACATAAAAGCAGCCAGTGCATCCCAGCAGGCTGACAGCGATCCCGAGGCAATGCCTCCCCTTCTGGTGCAGGCTCAGCCTGTCCCACAGTTATCCCATCCCAAAATTCACCCACCACCACTACCATCATCACCCTCCCGATCCTCTCTGAATGCACAACAAGCCAGCAGGGCTGTGCTCAGTTTTACAGATGTGCTTTCTTCTCTCAATCAAGAAGTTTTTCATCAGACAAGGTTTTGGAGCTGTAGCATCACCACATCCCTGCAGCCAGGCTCCTCCAGCTGTTTTCCAGGAGTTAGGGCTGAGCCAAACACCTAAAAATCCCTCTGGAGCAGGTGCCTGAGGGGTCTCAGCTCTGTTCAGTGCTGCACACCAGCATCACCTCAGGTCCTGCGTAGCAACTCCTTGTCAAGCTGGCACCTGCCCCTCTCCTGGTCCAGGGAGGAGATCAGCAACATCCAGGCTGCCAGAATCACCCTCAGGAAAAGCGAAAATCTGTCCCTCCCTCCCTGGACAGTGAACATTACCTTCAGCACATCCCCTAACCAGCTTGGGGATGGAGCAAGACAGCAGCAAGAGCCCCACCTGCACCAAGGCTTGAACTCACACACGCCCCCTAAACTCTGCTTCCAGAGGGCATTTATCCTACTTGGCTGCTCGTGCATCCCTCCAAGAACACCAGAGCCAGACTTCCAGGGAAGCAGCAGCCTCCAGCCGTGGTCTTCCCAGCCCAGCATCCCTTCCTGCCGCCCCTCAGGACAGGACAGACATAACTCCATGCTGACACAATCTCGTTATCGTGTAACCATGCCCCGTTTCTGTCCCCGGGCACTAATTCCCCACCAGGCCACACATTTGGAGACACGGAATTCTTTCCCTGAAATAAGGCATTGGGACTGGGCGGGGGGGGAAGGGATCATCCACAGCTGTCCCTATCCCCCTGCAGACTGGAAGGGAGCAGCCAAGCTGCAGCCACAGCGTGACATCTGCTTAACACAGCCTCACTCTGTGCCCCACCACCTCCTCCACGGGGATGGCAGCACCCAGAGGGGGCCAGCAGGCCACCAAAAGGTGGCTTTGGTGATGCCTTGGACTCAGAAGAAGCCTCCCTTCCCCTGCCTGGAGGGTGTGTTTTAGCTCAGGTGATGCAGCCAAGTTGCTAGCAAGGATTTATCAGAATGAACAGATGTGCTGCCTCACCTGGAGCAGCTCCTCCATGCACGTGGCATAACGAAAAAAGATCAATACCAGCCTTCCCAGGGCTGCACCGAGTTCTGCAGGAACATCCAGCTTTCATCTGGGACTTCTTTCCTTATCAACAGACAGAAGCCGACAGCAAGGAGAGCTCAGCTCTTCCACACACATTTGCTGGAGCTCAGTGTGGATTATCAGGACCTGGGATCTCAGCACTGACCATTCCCAGTGTCCCCAGCAGCTCAGCAAGTGCGACCTCTGCTCGAGGCCTCTGGGAGGAACAAAGAGGGGATCAGCAGCAGATGCTGCTCCTTGGCTGGGGCTTTAAGCAGAGACAAGGATGCTTTGCATAAGCAAACCCCACTGCAGCCCTGGAGCGCTTGGGGTGCACATCTGGCAGCATCTCCTCTCCCCTCCTTATTGCCAGGGAGGGAGTCTCAAATCAGAAACAGCAGCTGCACCAAGACAGAGGAAAACCCAAAGCGGTCAGGACAGACAGCAGACACTGCCCTTGGCTCAGGATGTCCCTTCTTAAGCTAAAACCTCCACAAGGCAGGAGAGAAATCCCAGAAGGCACTGGAATGAGTTACCTGCTGCTCTAGAGCAGATACCAGCACGACAGGGATTAATAGGGGAGTTGCAGCCAAGCTCCTTCCAAAGCCTGTCCGTCCCCAAGGCACAATTCAGCCGCACAGTGCCGGTGGTCCTCGGCAGACACACGAGCCAAGGGGCTGGGAACAGCCCTCTGTGCACTGCCGAGGAAGAAAAGGGCTTTTCCTAAAAACCTGCACACACAGGACAGGCTGTTTCCTTAGAAAACCAGCCCCAGCAGCAGGAAGTGAAACGGTTCTGGAGTTGGAAACAGAAGATGTAAGTAGCACTGTTTGGAAAACTTTGCCAGACCACAAGCAATGGACAAGCCTCAACACCAGGATTTGTTTTACTGGAAAGAAGGGGGGAAAACCTCAAGTCTGCTGAAACATTCTCCAGGGCTAGTCCAGTGGCTCCTACCAGTGGTCACAACACAACATCCCCCACCAAAAAAAGAGGAAATAATAAAAAAATAAAAGGCAAGAATCACTACTCTTGTGTAAACTTACACCAAAACCTCTCAGACAGGTACTCACGTCCCACTCCTCTCTCAAACCGGCAACATTTTGGGACAAATGATTTAAAACTAAGGATAAGAGGCAATAACACCCCATAAGACACAGAGGGCAAGCCCCGCACGGAGCTGAGGCCCCGCGACGCGGCTGCGGGGAGGCGTTGAAGAGCAGCGGGGGCGCGGGTTGATTTTGGACAATCCAGCACACCCCACAGAGTAGAGACAGTGGGATAAGGGGGACAAAATCCCCGGGACGGGGGGTCGGGATGGGAAGGGATCGGGATCCACCTGCGCGGCGCGCGCCGGGCCGGGAGCTCCCCCTGCCGGCCGCGCCCCGCCCCGCGCACAGGTGAGCGCCGGGGATGCCCGCACCCGCGGATCTCCCGCGGATCCCCCGCGAACCCCTCCGGAAAAACAACCAACAGCGCCGCCGGCGGGATGGCAGCGCCCGCCTGCCAGCGCCTGGTGTCGAAGCACGCGTTTAAACTGCGGGGAGAAAGGAGTTTTCTCCGCGCTGTCCCGTCCTCGGGGGCTTACAGCCCGCGGCTGGTGTCCGCTCCGTGCGGGTCACCCCCGCGGGGAACTGGGGGACGGAGCGCTCGCTCGCCCTCGGCAGTTCCTACCCGCGGCTCCGGGGCATAGCCCGGCAGCTCCCGGGGGGCTGCGACCCGCGGCTCCCGCAGAGCCCGGTCCCGACTGGCAAACCCAAGGGGATTCCGAGCGCTGGGACGCGGGACAGCCGTGGGCACGGCGCTGTCGCTGCCCCTGTCCCGGGCCGGCTGTCAGCGCCCGCGGGAGGGGATGCCCGCACCCACCGCGGGACGGAGGGTGCCCGCAGCCGCACGGCAGCATCCCCACCTCGGGCGGGACGGGTAAGGCGCAAAAGCCCTTCAGCATCAAAAAAAATAATGAACTCAGGCAAAAGTTACAGAGCCGGAGCGGCGGGGCACGGGGCACCTACCCGAAGTAGGCGGCGGAGGGCCGCGGGGCGCAGGCGAGCAGCCCTAGGAGCGCGCAGGAGGAGAGCCATCCCAGCAGGACGTGTCCATCCAGCATCTTGCAGCGGCGCCGGCGCTGCTCATCTCGTTCCCCCGCCGCGCCCGCTGCGGCCCCGCCGCCCGCCCCGCTTCTTATAGCGCGGCCGGCGGCGAGAGCCCGACCCG
>WEKY01027493.1:109353-146928 GCA_013390045.1 Picathartes gymnocephalus
GGGGAGGGACACGGCCGAGGGGCGGGGTGGGACGAGGGGACACGCCCCGGGAGGAGGGACGGAGCGGTGGGGCGGGGAGAGCGCGGAGGAACGGGAGCGGAGCGGAGAAACGGGGATCCAGGGATGGTGGGGCACGGAAAGGGATGGGAGTGCAGGGGTTGAGTGAGATGGGCAGGCGTGAGAGGGATGCGTGTGCCAGGAGTGGGTGTGCCAGGGGCGGGTGTGCAAGCGATGGATGTGCCAGGGATTGGCAGCTGGGCAAGGGATGGGCAGGAGTGCAAGGACCAGCCGTGCAAGGCGCGGATGTTCCAGGAGCTGGCAGCTGGGCAAGAACGGGGTGCCAGGGGTGGGTGGCCGTGCAAGGATCAGGGCAGTTGTGCAAGGGCTGGATGTGCCAGGGGTGGGAGGAGGGCAGAGGGCCACTTGTGCAAGGGGTGGATGTGCCACATCTGGGCAGCTGTGCCAGGGGTAGGTTTGCCACATCTGGACTGTGGTGCAGAGGTCGGATGTGGGAAGGCACAGACGTTCCACACTCGTGTGCACACCCACACTGCTGTGAGCAGTGCAGGGACAGGATACCGAGCACCCCGGGTGGGAAGCAGTTAATGCCCTAAATGTCACCCTTTTGTCCGGGCTCGGTGGCAGCGTTTTTCCAGGTCTGTCGACGTCACTGTCATTGTCATCCTGGAGGTAATTCCAGCGCTCAAGAACAGGGAGGTTCCCCTCCTGAGCGTGTGTGTGTCACGCTGCGGAGCCACCCGGTGTCCCTGTGGGGACAGAGGCAGGAGGGCACTTGACACTGGGTTCTCATCTTCGAAAGCCACCATCCCCGGGGGTTTAAGCTCAGCCCCACAGAGCTGTGCCCAGCAGGTGACATTTGGGTGTGTGATGAGACAGCAGCGCCCTTGGGTGCTCACAGTGGGGTCATCGGTGTTTCTGACCCCCAGAGTCTGTGGACAAACCAATTCAGGAGCCACACAGGGAGAGAGTTAATGGGGGTGAATCTTCTGTCCTGGAAGAGCTCCTGGAGTGACACTGGGAGCTTGGTGAGTTTATTCTCGCTTCTGACCACGCCTTCAGGGAGTTCCAGGCTTCCCAGCATTGTGCAAACTCTGTGGATTCTGCTTATTTTGGGGGTGGGGAGGAGAAAGATTTTATATTTTTTTAATCTATAAAACATCTAAACCCAGTTCCTGACCAAATTTTTGCCAAAAAAGGAGGCAGCCTTGTGGAAAAGCATTGCTCATATCTTCCCACATCCACCCGTGCATGGGATTTGGGGGCTCCCACTGTGGCTCTGCATTACCCTCCTTGGGGTGAGGGCTGAAACTTGCTTGGGGTGGGTGTCACATCCAATCCAGCTTCCTCAAATCCACATGATTCACCAGTATCTGGGAATATCTCCCTTTCCTCCTCCTAGTGGTTGGGGTGAAGTGGCACCAAATCAGACCCCTGTGGGTGCTGGGGGTGAAAAGCCCCATGGGCCATCACAGCCTGGCAGAGGTCAGAGCAATATTTCATTAAAGCCTCACCTAGAGGCCTTTCCTCGAGGAGAATTTGGGAGATAGGACCAGCACTGCGGTCGTGTTGGGTGTCCTTATCCTGCCACCAGAGCTCTTCCAGCTTAGGAAAAGGCAATGAAGGGCTGTAGGTGCAGGGCAGGACAAGCAATGTTATCACCGGGAGGCTTTGCCTGAGCGTTTCTCTGGTGGAAAAAGCAGTTTTAGAGTCATTTTCCACGCACATCCCCAAGAAGCTGGTGATCCCAGCACGTGGAAGGAAACTCGGGGTCCTCCAGGCAGCCCCGAGGCAGAGCTGTGGGTCATGGAAAGGCAGTGAGACCCTCGCTGTTACTCATTTTCTCTGCCCACAGCGAGCTGCCGGACCCGGGGTGATGCCCTGGGCGTGTGTGACTCTTTCCAAAGTGAGGCAGCACCAAAAATAGTCCCCACTTCTGCTTCCAGCCAGGCGAAAAGGGAAGCCCAAGCAGTCACCGACTCCTCCAGGGCTTTGCTGCTTCTCATGCCTGGGGACTATGGATGCAGCATCCTCCTGGGACAGCCTTGTGGCTTTCAGGTCCTTCAGGAATCTCTCGGGTGACATAAATCTCGGTGTTTCTGCTCAGAGCAGTGGCCTTGGGCGGTGTCCCCGCAGCCACGGACAGCAGAGGGCAGTGCCACATAGGCGCAGTGCCACGGCTTTGGAAGTGAGAATTTCTCTGTCCGCGATAGAGGGGACACAGCAGAGCCGGGGGGAAGCAGCCGAGGAGTTTGGTGGTTTAAGTGGCGATTCCCGTCTTCTTTGGGATCAAAAGATGCCGGGTGATGGACAGGGAACCCCAGAATGGTTGTCACCACTGGTCTGGCACCTCCCCCTAACCCTGACCCCACCGTTGAGCTTCTGGAATGTTCTCCTGCCCACAAAGCAGTTGTGGGAGTGACCTGTGAAGAGCCAAGGCTGGCATCCTGCAGAGGGTCCCGACATCCCATTCCCGGTGCCAGGCTGAGCCCCGTGTCCCTGCCCTGTGGGTGACACTGTCCCATGGCAGCTCAGGTGACAGGATCTCAGCCAGCACTGCTGTGTCCACCCCACCAGGCTCTTCCCAGGGGGATCTGGAGGGTGACCTCAAGTTTTCCTGCTCCATGAGTGCGCTCTGGAGCAGGAGCCTGCCTGAGGCTTCCCCATCCCATCCACGTGGTTTTTGCAGGAATCCCAGCGCATCATTTGGTCAGGGCTCCCCTTCCCTCCCTGAAGCTTTCCTCCAGGCGTTTTTCCCTGCGGTGCAACACCAGGTTCCACCCACCCTCCCATCATTTCAGTCATGGAGAGCTCGGGATTGTGCCCACGGAGGTCTCTCTGCACGAACCCAGCCTCTCTGGGGCAGCGGCTCCAGCTCAGCGGGGCGATTGACTCACAGCAGGGTGAGAGGGAAGGAAAATACCCGTGAGCTCATCTCGCTCATCCCTCACTGCCAGTCCTGCATGGATTCCCCACCAGATATTTGGCAGCAGCTCCCAGGATGGAGTAACCCAAGCAAGGCAGCGAGAGGCGGGGACCAGGCTTGGGCTGGGCTGGGTGTCCGAGGCCGTGCCCGGGATAGCTGAGAAGCCTCCGGCGGCGTTTCCTCCCGGCAGATCGCCTCCGAGAGGAGCCACTCACATTTCCCTTCCTCAGTTTCCTGAATTAGAAGTGGGCCTGGCATTTCTCTGCCCTCCGGACAGAGGCTGAAATAACAGACAAGAGCCGGGAACGCCGCCTGCCCACGGGGCAGCGTTTGTTCCACCGGGATCACACTGCAAACCTTCCCTGCCACCACCTCCTGCATTTCCAGTCTGTCTTTTTTCCACCATCGTGTGGACTTCCAGGGTGTTTCCTCCCTCCAATGACCACACGTGGGCTGGAAGCCACATTTCTGCTTCTTTTCCATCAGGAGTCACCTTGGGGACAGCTCTGAGCTTCCGTCACTGGTGCTGTTGTAGCTCCATCCCTTCTCTGGGTCAATAATTCTGAGGGGTAAAAATGTGATCAAAACGTTCCTGTTCCTTTCAGCTGGAATGCTGAGTGCCAGGCTGGGAGCATCCCTGCTTCCTCAGGGCTCTGGATTGTGCAGATCACTGGAATAAGGAGCAGCATGGCCCTGGTCCCCACTCCTGCCCCTTCCCACTTTTCCAAGTGAAGACACTGGAACCTGTTGCAGTGTTATGGAAAACATAAATGAAAAAGCAAATGAGAGCAGTTTTCCATTAAGGAGCCCAATCTTTCCATGCAGAGCAGGGCTGGATGGAGGGATATGGGGGTGTTGTAAGGCTGAGGGTGTCCCCTGCTGCAGAAGGTGTGGAGCCACCAGCTTTGCCCTCTGAGATCCAGCTGGGATCCCTCTGGAATCCATGGAATCAAAGCCGTGGTTATTGGGCTGCACATGTTCAATTTTCCCTTGCATATCTGTAAATCTACCTCAAATGGGCCAATCTGCTGGGAACAGAATTAACCAGGACACCACAATGGCCAAAATGACCCCCAGCAGGGCCCCTCAAAACTCAACAAGGTGGAGGTTTCCCTAAATCTCCCTCCCCTCAGAGATCCCCTCCCTCAGCTGATTCCAGGACACAAAATGAAACCATTTAAAAGTGTCTCATGCAAGAAGAGAAAGGAGTGATTTTTAGGATTTTTTTCTTCCTTTCCCTCTAATTTAGGAAGCTGTTGCTTCCAAATTAAGCTGAAGGAAGCACCAATTCTTCACCTTTCGTATGAAGTGAGCTCAAGGTGGCTGCACAGATCCTCAGAGAATCGTGGAAGCATAAAAATTTTTGAAGGGAACTTGAAGCTCATCCCATTCCACCCCTGCCATGAGCAGGGACACCTCCCCCTATCCCAGGCTGCTCCAACTTGGCCTTGGGCACTTCCAGGGATCCAGGGGCAGCCACAGCTTCTCTGGGAATTCCATCCCAGCCCCTCACCACCCTCCCAGCCAGGAATTCCTTCCCAATATCCCATCCATCCCTGCCCTCTGGCAGTGGGAAGCCATTCCCTGTGTCCTATCCCTCCATCCCTTGTCCCCAGTCCCTCTCCAGCTCTCCTGGAGCCCCTTCAGGCTCTGCAAGGAGCTCTGAGCTCTCCCTGGAGCCTTCTCCTCTCCAGGTGAACATTCCCAGCTCTCCCAGCTCCAGAGCAAAGGGACTCCAGTCCTTGAAGCATCTTCATGACTCCTTTTCTCTCCTCTTGCTCCTGTTAAGCTCCAATCCTTTTGTTCTGGCACCAAAGAACATTTCTTTTCACTGATATTTCCAAGAGCTGGCAAATTATTTCTTAAAGGACCTAAAAAGGGAAATTTTTTTTGCCTTCTGCTTCCATACACATCCTTCCTGACTTGTGCTCTGCTCTTGCAAAACTCCTTCTTCACCACATCCGCACCATCAAAATAGCCCCTCTGAGCAAACCCAGGCAGGAATTCTTCACATGGAAATCACATTTCCACTGGTAATTTCATGGAGAATCATGGACTTTATAGTCTGGACCAGAATGATTTTTAATACAATTAATCCCAGCACAAAATCAGGTCTTTTTTTTTTTTTTGTCTTTATGACAACCAGGCACGTTAGGAATGAAGGAATTTTGTGAAGCAGGGCTGCAGGAGGGATTTTTTAGTTCTGAAGGAGCAGTGCCAAGGAAGCAGGGACTCTTCCCACCTTCTGCCTGTGCTGTAAAACACATGGATTAACCAGCCAATATTTGAGGCATTGTGATGACAATTAAAAAACTGTCATTTCCTTATGAAAATCGGGTGTAAGAGCCAGACCTGGATTTGTGCAGAGTGAGGGAGAAGCCCCAGTGTGAGCTCAGCACCTCCTCTGAGCTGATTAATCCTTTTCCAGAGCCATCCCTGAAATATTCCTGAGCTGTGACACCCCTGGGCTTACTGGGGACTTACTGGGAGAGCGACTGGGAAGGGAGAAATCAAAAAATTTGATGTTGTTGTCTTCGTTTAGGGCAAATCTGGGAGGAAACCTCTGCAGGGGGTTCCCCCAGAAAAGCAGATCCAAGCCACCCCTCCCCCTAGCTGGTTCAGGAAACAGAGTTCCTTGGAGAAAAGTGGAAAAAACTATTTATTTAACAAACAAAACGCCTTCAAGCATAAAAAATGAACAACACTACACAACAAAACCTCTTGCTGTTCTGAAGAGATGGCAAACCCAGAAAAAAAGTCTTTTCCGTGGATGTGTCCTTGGGTTTTCTCTCAGTCTCTCTCTCTTACTCCGAGGCTCGGGCCTGGCAGTGCCGCTTGGGGGGAGCCCCCCCCTCCCCGGGTGATGGTCCTGGTGTCCCCGGATCGAACAACAGCAGAGCAGTCCAAAAAGAAAAAAACTTTCGGCCTCAGTTAATTAAAAAAACCAGCCAAAAAAAAACAAAAGAGGGGGAAAAAAACTAAAGGAGAGCTCTCCACTGTCCATGCAGACAACTCCGAGTGCAGGAGCAGGAATGCTGAAGGTGTTATCTCTGTGTTTTGAAAACAAACTGCCTCAGATGTTCCACCGCTTCTCTCTCCTTCTACCCCCTTTGCTCTCAGATCCATTCTTAAAGGTGCAAAACTTATTTCTGGGCTAAACTGACGAAATGGGGATAAAAGCATCACACAGTCAGCCCAGGACAGTTGTGGGGGCAGGAACTGGGGGAGCAGAGGGAGCCTCAAGGGTCACTGGGAGCATAAATCCCCCAGTGCCCTCTGCAGATCTATAGGGGACAATGTCAGCTCTGCTCCTCCTGGGCCTCTTGTTTATGTCACCGTGAGGGTGACAGGTGCCCTGGGTGACCTGTCCCTCTGTCTTTAGGGTCACCCACCTCTGTCTCTCAGGGACTGAAGGCAGTGGCCAGGGAGATGCCCCAGTCAAGGCTCTTTGACCTTGAATATCCATTAATAAACCACAGCAGGGCACGCACCGCCCCCGAGAGGGGAAATGGGAGATGAGAGAATGTGAGAAAAAAGGGAAAAAAGGGAAAAAAGGGTAGAAAGTGGGGAGTAGACTCTGGTTTTTTTTAGAGTTCAGCTGTCCCTGGCTGTGGTCACTGCTGTCACCTTGGAAAGAGGCAACAGAAACCTCTTTAAATCTCCAAAAATTAATTTCTGGTTGAAGTTTTGTAATAGTTTCCAAGCATCTCTGTTGTCTGTGGGTGCTGCATTCCACTAAGGGGTTTGTTTGGAAGTTCCTCTAATTGGTTGTTGCTCTGATAAAATAATTCCAATTTAAAAAATCCTCCTCTATTGGCTCTGGTGGGAAGGGACATGGGATGTTTGATCAGTTTTTAACACAGCAAAGAACAAAAAAAAATCATAAAAATAGTGGATGAGGAGCAGGTCTGGGCAGCGCTTTTCCTCTTTTCTTTTTGTTTCGTTGATTGGTTTTGTTTGTTTGTTGGGTTTTTGGCTTTCTTTTGTTTTTTAATAGTGAATTTCCTGGGAATGGAGATTGGCAGGGAAGAGAAGATACCCAAAAAATCCACGTCGAAACTCCACGGGCAGCACAAAATGTGGGAGAAAATTTCTATGGGGAAAAAAATGAAAGTATTCTCAAGGCAGGTCCAAAACATTAACAGATTTCCTTGGATCTTTCAAAATATGACTTTTTTTTTGTCTGCAAATTACATGCTGGCTTTAAAATAAAAAAAATCCCCGTGTGCAAAGGAAAGGCTGGAAAGGGTGGAGTGAAATGCCCTCAGAAGGGAACAAAACTGAGCTCCCATGGATGGCCCGGGCTGAGCCAAAAGGACTTTTTCTGTTCTCTGGTTTCATTTTTTTGATGGAAAGCCTAGGGAAAAAAAAAAACCACCAAACTCCTTTGGTATTTCCAATCTACCTGAACTTCCTTTTGTCACCTTTTCCCAGGCTGTTTTTGAGTTCAGCGTGTCCCACATTGTCCAAATCCACTCTTGGATGGCAGGAGAGACCCCAGGGATGTGTCCTCCTGTGCTCCTCCATCCTGTGAGCAGCCACACTTATTTCAACAAAAATGGGAAAAGTGCTGCTCCTCAGTCCTGCTATTCCTCGTCTGAAATTCTGGACAAAAATTAAGTTTTTTGGGGGTTTTTAAAGCAATTTCTCTGAAGTTGTTGACACTTGCTGTGGCTCGAAACATTGGGGTATTTCTAGGCCATTTACCAGGGGAATTATTCCCCAAGTTCACCATTTCTCCGAGCCTTTTGGGATGAGCAATCCCATTTTAAGGAAAGCCAAAGGAAAAGGGATGCGGCCAAGAGATCTGGCAACCCTTCAGCTGCAAAACCGCCAGAAACAAACGGAGCAGAAATATTTTCGCAGCCACAACATCAAGCCCACCCATCAAAAAAGTGTGTCAGGGATTTTCCAGCCCTGCTGAAAACTTTTCTCTCTTTGCTTTTATTTTTAGAGGATGGGTGATTCCGGCCGTGTTATTTCAATTTTTTGGATGTTTCCTGCTAATAAAAGTGTTTCATTTCACAATGTTTTGCTTTCTTTGAAACTGGGCTTATGATTTCCTGCTGGAACTGAAATGTCATTGTCTTGAGGGTTGTCATCTGTCTGGTCCCCAGCCAGAGTGTCTGGGAGCTGGGTGTTGTCACCTGGCTTGGTTTGTGAGCACTGCCAGGTTTTGGCCAAGTTAGAAGAAGGTTCCTATGAGTGATCCCTGCTCCTGTGAGTAAAATGAGCCTTTTGACAGAAAACTCCAGTTCAAAAGTCCTTTTAACAGGGGCCTGGAGTGACAGGACAAAGGGGCATGGATCCAAACTGACAGAGAGCAGGTTTAGATGGGATGTTGAGAAGAAATTCCTCCCTGTGAATGTGGGGAGGCCCTGGCTCAGGGTTCCCAGAGAAGCTGTGGCTGCCCCTGGATCCCTGGAAGTGTCCAAGGCCAGGCTGGATGGGGCTTGGAGCAGCCTGGGACAGTGGAAGTTGTCCCTGGGTGGAACTGGATGATTTCTAAGGTCCCTTTCAACCCAAACCATTCTGTGATTCTGGAGTTTCTGAGTGCAGAGGATTTTTCTTGCTGCTCTACCTGTCTGCTGCCAGTGGTTTTTGCCTCCCTGCCCAGCCAAAACACTGAAATAATAATTTTAGAAGTTCCAGTTGCTGCTCAAGCTCTTGCAAGCTCTATTCCATCCTGAAATCTTTTCCCACTTGTTCCCAACTAAGCAGCAGAAGAAAAATTCCAGCTCTCAGCAGGTAACTCACAGCTGGGGGAAAATCTCAATATCACAGGCGCGTTCTGTTTTCTCTGCCACCCGTTGTCTTCTGCCTTAGCTCAACACCAAATCCGCTTTGGGAGGCAACCTGGAATCTCGGGGCATCCCAATTTCTGTGCCCACAGGGCTGGATGTGCCCAGAGTCCAAGGCTGCGTTGTCTGCTGGGGGTTTGGGATGTGACATCAGCACGTGGCAGGCGTGGCTGGTTGGGAAGCAGAGCACTGGGAAACGGGGCCCATCCCCAGGGAAAAGCTGGCATGGATGTGCAGGCTCCAGGGCAGGGTACTCATCCTGGAGGTACCAACTGGATCACTCCAGATCTGGCCCAAAATCCAGCTTCTGTCATTTAGTTGCTTAATCTGACAAGGAATTTTTCAGGGAATTTGTGTGGGGAAGCAGGCATGAAGCTCAATATGTAGGAATATGTATCCTTATTTGTTTCAAATAAATGTTTTTTCAAAGTTTCAATGCAGGAAATCACAGAGTCATCAAGGAAGAGACCTTCAAGATCATCCACTCCCACAATTAACCAAGAACCAACGTAATCACCCCAAAACTGGATCTCCAAGTGCCACAAATGCAGGATTTTCACCCTTTTCTTCACTCTTCTTCCCAGCCCCAAAAGAAATCTTTTGTGTTCTGTTTCCATATTCACCGTACTAACCAACTTTGGAAATCTGAGTCAAATGCAGCACCAAGGATCTCTGCTTTTGGGGGACTTTCTGTTTCATATTCCTGGGAAACCTGAGGTGCATCAAGGAATATTCCATGCACCAAATGTACACATTGCAGAGCATCTCCCCAGTCTGTATCCATGTACTAACCTTGGGAGGGGCAAAAAAAAAGAGGGAATCTTCCCATCCCAGTATCCAATCTTTGTGTCACATCCTGATTTTGATGACATCCAGGTAGAAGCATTCCCTCCTTCTCATCGTAACATCACCAGTTTTCCTTCTCTTCTGAAATCAGAGAGTTGGGAATTTATTTTCCCTGATTTTCCAGTGGCCCCACCAGGGAGAGTGATGGGATAAATATGGGACAGCTGAGCATGAATAGACCCACAATAAAAGTCATGGAACTGGATGGTCTTTCAAGCACAAGAAGGATGGAATTAGACGGTCTTTAAAACATATTAGAGGGCCTTTAAAACACAAAAATATGGACTCTAAAACACACACCCAGATGGAACTTGGTGGGTTTTAAAACACAGGAGTGATGGAACTGCATGGTGTTTAAGGTTCCTTCCAACCCAAGCCTTTCAGTGATTCTCTGATGGTTTGATTGGGGATGAATCTGACAGGCACAGCCAGGATGGGATGGAGCACTATAATTCCAAAAAAAGAGATTTCATTAGGAATGATCAGACGGAGAAAAAAAAAAAAAGATTAATTCTGTCTCATGTGTTTGGAATGCCTCCAGATGAATGCAACTGTCTGATTTAGGAGCTCCTGAATTCCCACACAGCATTCCGGCAGCGTGCAAAAGAGAGGCTGGAAAATGACTGGCAGCTCCTAATCCTCCTGAGGTTTTGCTCCAAAGCATGGATTTGGGCAAGATCAGCTTCCAGGGTCAGCACAGGGCAGATGGAAAGGTGGGGAGCCCCAGCCCGAGCACGGGGTTGGCTGAGTGAGAGCCCAAACCGTCATTCCATGGCAAAATCCAGCCGGTTCTGTGGCAGAGGCACTTCCAGGATGGACAGGCAGGGCTGGTTTCTGCATGGAACCCATTGTTCAGCAGAGCTGAGGCCTTCCTCTCCTGTTAATGGCTCAGCAAAGTGTGCTGCTTTAATGGTTAATCATCTACTCAGATTGGTCAGCGAGGAAAGGCAGGCAGATAATGCCCCTGGCCTGAGGTTCATGTGACAGGCTGACTACCCAGCCTGAGCAGGGAAAGGATTTCGCACTGGGACAAGGAGGGAGAGGGGAAATGCCAGGCTGGGAGGTTCTGGTGGTTACAACAAGAGCAAAACCACACATAAATGCACTTTTGTCTGTATATACACACATTGCACGCACAAGCAAAAAGCAGAAACACACACAGATCCACATGAAATTAATATTTCCACCTCACACGACTTTGCAACAGTTAAATGAGCTGATTATCAGATGTCACAGAATCATAGAATGGTTTGGGTTGGAAGGGACCCTACGAATCATCTGTCCATGGACAGGACACCTTTCCCTAGAGCAGGTGGAATTTCACACAAGTGGCTGTGGTCTCACAGGCAAAACTCACTCCAAGCTCTTTTAGCAGCAAGTCAGACCGAGGGCCATCACCAGTGAGGCTTTCAGGGTCTCAGGATTATCTCCTCTTCCTCTGATTGCAATTCCCAAGCTTGCACATCCCACCCTGCACCCTGTGCTCTCTGTGAGATGCATCAGAGATGTTGTGGAGCAGTCAGGGGGCCAGTTCTGCTCGCAGCTAAAATTTAGGAACTGTCTCTTGCTTGGACATGTCTAACACAGGGAATACACTGCTGTTTCAATTCCGGGAAGAACTTGGAATGACTAAGGTTGGAAAGCCCTCCAAGATCCTCAAGTCCAACCATTCACCCAGCACTGCCAAATCCACCTGAACCACGTCCCTATCTGCTGTGTCCCTGGGGACATCTACCTGACCACCTGGACACATCCATATGAGAAATCAGAGTTTGTCAGTGCCAAGGAAGGAGCCCCGGGGTCAATTTTTCTCACTTAGGTTATTAAGTAAATATCAAACTTCATTTTTTCATCCTGACCTAAACACCTCTGTGTGACAGTGACAAATGTGCATTTTCACCCCAGGTGGAGGGGCAGGCACTGAACTTTTCTCTCTGTGGCAGTGACAGGAACCAGGGAATGGCTGGAGCTGTGCCAGGGCAGAGTTAGGTTAGATTTAGGAAAAGGTTCTTCCCCCAGAGGGTGCTGGGCACTGCCCAGGCTCCCCAGGGAATGGGCACATTCCCGAGGCTGCCCCAGGAGAGTTTGGATGATGCTCCCAGGGATGCCCAGGGTGGGATAATTGGGGTTTCTGTGCAGGGCCAGGGGTTGGACTGGATGATCTTTGTGGCTCTCTTCCCACTCAGGATATTCTGTGATTCTATAATTCACCTTAATTTGACAGAAGTTTGGTTCCACACATAATCAAAACTGAGCATTCAACTCCACTCCCTTGAGCTGACCACTTCCAGAGCTTCTGTCCCTTCCACAGGGAATTGGATAAGAGGAAACACCACCCCTAATACACTGGGAACATGTCCTTTATATACTTTTTATACACTTTATATGTCCTTTATATATACCTTTTATACACTTTATATGTCCTTTATAACTCCCTTTGATCCATTCCCATCACCCTGAGCAGGACATAACGATTTTCCTGTCTCCTAAAACACACAGCCCAACCACCCAACACTGGCAAACAACACCCAAGAGGGGAAAAAAAGTCACATCTCGGCCACTCAGGGCTGACAGACCAGACACAGGACTGCCCTCAGCAGCTTTGAGATCCGGGTGACTCAGCAGGGTCAACACACTTCAAGTCCACTCCAGGAACAACAGCCTTGACTTTTTGTCATCATCCCAGGAGGAGAGAGGGGAGAGGAGAATGGTCTGCAAACACTTGGAGTGTTTGTTCCTCCCAGGAGGATGCTTGACACTCGGGAAGCACTTCCAGCCTCCCAGGGTAGGGATGGGTAACCTTTGAAGTGCAGGCTCCCTTCCCACCTGGAGAGGCTCCTCCAGCAGCGCAGCCTGGCCGGATTCTTTTGTCATTAAGCTGATTTTGTCATTAAGCAGCGAATGTTGCACAGGATGATGGGCAGAGATCACGGCCACCAGGCTGGAGACGAGGATCAGCAGTGGGAATTCGTCCCTGTCTGCAGGGGGAAAATGTGCTGCAGGGTCTAAAATCAGGGGGAATGGGACAGGTTTGTCCTCAAGGAATTTTGGAGTGAGGTACAGACAGCCAGCCTGAGCTGGCAGGGATTTTTTGCCCTCCAGCCATGAGCTCCTGCACGTGTCAAAGGTTTTTGCACTCCTGGAGGAGCTTGTGGGACAGTGCCCTGCAGATGATAATGACAGTCTGGTATCATCATCATCATCAATAAACATCAATAATCAATGGTCTGGTATCATCATCATCAATAACCATCAATCACACGGCCATAAGAATTGCACTAATAATTACAACTATAATAAATACAGTAATAATAATGATAGTGATAATGATAATGTTAATAATAATAATTTAAATAATGATAATGATAATGATAATGATAATGATAATGATAATGATAATGATAATGATGATAATAATAATATAAATCATATGGGTAATCTCACTGCCCTGACCACAATATCCAACCTTTCAAGTGAAAGATAACGAAGCAAATCTGACATCCAAGGATAACAGAGATGGCTTTTCTTCTGCTCAGGGGCAATAAGTCAGAGCCCTCTCACACCATAGTCCTGAATCTGAGCTGTTCCAGGACCCCATCCTCATCCCAGCACAGGAACCCACCTGCTCTTCCTAACAAAACTCCTTTCTGCTGCTCCAGGGAAGGATGTGGCCCCCCTGGAGAGGGTCAGAGCTAAAGAGCTGAGATGAAAAGAGCTCTCAGAAGATGCCCCGTGAAGGGCAGTGGAGGGACAGCCTTGTTTGGTGTAGGGGACACTGAGAGGTGATGGGGTCACTGCATCCACTGGCACTGCTGGGAGCAGAGGGAATAAACTCGTGCAGAGGGGAGGGAAAACAGGCTCTGAATGCAGTGACACAGGCTGCAGTTAAACATTAGTGTGACCTGGCTGCAGGCCTGGCTGGCAGCAGCAGGGCCAGGGCTCGGGGGTGGAGGGGTCACTCAGAAATCACCAGCCTGCCTTCCAACCCCAGGAAGCTCAGGACACCCAGAGAACTCACCCAGGAGCCAAAATTCACCGAGGTAAATGGCAGGATAACAAAGAGTAATTTCCTCAAAGGAGAAAAGATAAAGCGTCTCCTCATTCTCAGGAGAGAAATGCAAAGTGACACACAAAAAACCTCCCCAGCACAAAAAATGAACCTATTTAAAATAAACAGAGTCCACAGCTGCCTGATTGTCCCCTCTGTTTCAGCTCAGCTTCTTTCCATCCAATCCCAGCAGTCTCCAGCCTTTGGGATCTCATCCCCCTGGAAGACACCTGTGCTCTGATTGCTTTGATTTTCTACCAGGCTGCTGTTTTTCCCTGGGAATCCAGGAAAAACCTGTCTGAGGAGGACCTTAAAGGCACATTCATGCCTGGTACAAAATCACAGAATGGTTTGGGTTGGAAGAGACCTTAAAGAGCATCCAGTTCCAACTCCCTGCCATGGGCAGAGACACCTCCCACTGTCCAAGGTTGCTCCAGCCTGGTGTTGCACACTTCCAGGGATGGGGCAGCAGATGAAAAGCATGAGAAGTTTCTCCAGGTTGACCAGCTGCATCTTTGTGAGGCCACTTTTCCCTTTTCCAAGGGCCCTAACCCATGAAATTCAGTTTCAATTCAAATCCCAACACATTTTCTGCTGATGGCATCTACAAGGTACAGAAAATATGTGATCCAGCCATCCATCAGTCATTTCTAAACCACTCCTCCCTGCAGATCACCCTTCTGCTTCTTGTAGCCAGTCTGCAGTTTCCCCATCTCACTCTTTTGAAGCTTTTTTGTCTCCTTTTGCACTGCCCTAAAAAAGAAACTGAAATTCCTGTGCCAGGAACAGAGAAGCTGATGATCCCCAAAAATGCCCAACACAGATCATTGCAAACCAATAAAAGCAACCAGTAGGTCTGTCCCCAGCCAGGTTTCTCTCTCCAGCAATTCTAAATTGTTTGCCACACTAATTTTCACCTAAATAAAAACCTCAGGGTTTAAATTTCCATCCTTTACAAAGCCATTGCTCTCGACCACGTGATCCCTGCTGAAACAGCTTGGGTAAAACTCTTGACATTGATCCTGGGGGATTCCCCTTCTGAATGTTCCTGCAGCAAATGGTTTTATTTTATCACTTCCCAATAAAACCTGAGCTCTGGGGCTTTCAGGTCTATGGCCAAAGGAAAATCTGGCAGCGGCCCAGGGCAATTTGTGACTATTTAGGAGACTCCTGGTGCCAGAGCTCATGCCCAAGAAAAGGATGCAGAGGGTGGAAAAGCCCCCCACAGGTCCCAGTTGCCAGAAATTCACCAGTTTGGCTGTTTTCTCATTCACCACTGCCCTGAAAGCTCTGCTGGCCACAGGAAGCCTTTGGATTAATCTCCAAGCCTTGAAAATGTGGGATTTGGATGCATGTAGAAACATCTAAATCTTGGTGTCTGCACCTCGAGGCAGAGTGGGGTTTAACCACAGGGAATTCCTGCCTTCTAAAGTCCTCTGTGGGATGCCCCACCAGCCTCCAGCTGCCTTCCCACCTGCAGACATCCAAAACGTTTGATGCCCTGCAGATCAGGCTCGGGTGGATGTCCTAAATACCCCACAGTGCCTCAGACTACATTAAACACCTACACCGAGGCAGCTGATTTGAGATTTGGGGTCTCCACGTGAGGGGGAATCTAAGGTTTCCTTATGATCTGTGGGGATCTGATCCCATCACCAAACACGTGGATGACCCCTCCACTGATCTTGGACTGCCTTTCTCCTGCTCGTGTCTGGACCTTCTCAAACCACATGGAATGGCCCAAATGTAAGGAAAACTTCCCTGGATTTGCTGGATTCAGCAAAGCCTTTTTTTCTGGGAGGTTTCTGGCTCCCAGAGGTCCGTAAGAGGCTGGATAACCTGCACGTCTTTGCCTGATGCCCTCAGCTTGGACCTGCAATGAGAAGCAGAGTTGGACCTTGGAAGGAGCCCCGAACCAGACCAAGTGTGCTTCTTCATTTGCACCTTTCCTTCCCCAGCTGCCAGGGAGGTTTAGGAGAGACCTGAGCACTGATTGCCAGTTTATCTCCATGTTACTTTTACCGTTCTTCATTCTCTGGCTTTTTTGAATTCATTTCTGAGGCTGACAGCAGGAAAATGTTCTGCTGTGTGCACTGGAGCTGCTGAGCACTCAGATTTCTTTATGTCCCTCCAGAACAGTCACATCACATCACTGGGCCATGGGCAGGAGTCACAGGTCGAGTGATTGGCTTGGGAATGTTTTTCCAAGCTTTTCGTGGTTGCTTGAACCTTGTGCACACCTGGAGCAAGGGATAGAGTATGCTTGTATGTGGATGCGTATGAACACATCTTTTTTTGCATGGGATCTCTTATTTTCCAGAGTATTTTTAGGTAAAATGTAATTTCCCAGGAGCCAGTTTGGGGCAGCCACCCTGTTTGCAGTGGAGACACCATGGAGGTGCCTGCATAGCATTTGTCCATGCTCCAGCTTGGTGTATTTAGTGGCACGGGATCCTGGCTCAGACCTCAGGTTTTTGGGCAAGCACGGGCAGCGTTGTGACCAGCCTGAGCTCCAAATGCAGTGAGATATTCCCAAACTGATGCAGGTTTGATGCCCTGGTTGATGGGCAGGGTTCAGCCCGGGTTCCTCCTGCAGCCAAGCCCCCCCCACCCTCCTCTCCCCTGTTTTGGTGGCTCCCAAACCTCCATGAGGAGCACGGGGGAAGCTCTGCTCTCCTCTCACCTGGATTGAGAGGCAGAACCCGTCCCCTGGCCAGCTGCCAGGGGAGGGGGTGCAGGGTGCAGCTGCAGTTTGCAAGGGCATTTTGGCCCCTGGGAGGGTGTGTGGGCATGCAAAGCTCTCCTGGCCTGTCAATCATTGTCAGCACTCACACAGAGCAGGCCACAGGTCAGGGGCTGAGCACTGAAGCATCCCCTGCCACAATCCCCCTGATTTACGAGCGGTCACAGCCCTCCTGAGATGGGTCCTCACCCAAGTTCAGGGGGGTCCCAGGCTCTGGGGAGCACAGGACATTTTTGGGTGGTTCTGGGGGTGCAGGAGGTGCAGTTTGGTCACACTGAGATGCCTCACACATGGGAAGTGCTGGGTTGAGCAGGAAAGAAGTGATGGAAAGCACACAAATCACCTGCAGAGAGGCCCCTTGACCACTTGGCCCTTCTCAATCTCGTGTTTGGTGTGGGTAAGGCTTGGGCAAGGCACAGGACACCCCGAGCATGTGCTGGGGTCTCCTTTGGGTGATCTGCTGAGAGACTTTGTGCTTTTTCAGCACAGTGCTGGTTGTTGGTGTGAGCCTGAGCCCGGCACACAGCAGTGAGGGTGGAAAACACAAAAATCATCACGGTCACCTTGCACAAAGCCCCTCTTAATCCCCTCCTTAACCTTTTTACCAGCCCAGGTCTTCTCTTTCCTCCATTCCCACATTCTTCCTGCATCCCACCTCCAGGCCAGACAAGTGTCTGACATCCCCCTCCCCACAGCCAGACACCTCCTGGGATCCCCACCAACCCGAATGGCTCAGCTGTGGCCTCCTCCTGAGGGGAAGGGGAGGAGCAGGCATCGATCTCTTCTCTCTGTGACTGTGACAGGACCCGGGGAAACCTCTGGAGCTGAGTCAGGGGAGGTTTAGGGTGGAAATCAGGGAAATTTTCTTCCCCCAGAGGATGGGGTGCAGTGAAGAGGCTCCCCAGGGAATGGTCACGTTCCCAAGGCTGCCAGAGCTCCAGGAGCATCTGGACACCCCTCCCAGGGATGCCCAGGGTGGGATTGTTGGGGTGGCTGTGCAGGACCAGGAGCTGGACTGGATGATCCTTGTGGATCCCATCCCACTGAGGATATTCCATGATTCCATCTTGCAGCAATAAACATCGATTTCAATCCCGACCCATCCAGGCTCTCCAGGCACCGCGGCGGTGGCAGGGGGGGCTGCCATGGGCTGTCCCCAGCCCTGTGTGGTCCCACATGGAGGAAAGGGTGCAGCGCTCGTGTTTCCTGCAGGGAGGATCCCCCGTGCCCTGGGTTCCTCCACTGGGGCACCTCCAGCAGCCAAAAAGGCGTGTGCAGCTTGCAAGAGCGTGTTCCTGCTGGCCTGGGCTGCTGGGCAGATAAAAGCAATTCCCATCTCATTTAACCGCTCACTTTAAATCCTCCAAAGTATGTGCGAGGCAGCCAAGGGCTGCTGGCACTTCCAGCACAGGCTGGACCTCGTCCATCCTTCCCTCGGGTCCTGTCTTGAAGCAAAGCCACCCTGAAAGGGCTCCTGCGAGTTGCAGCAAAGCCTGGGCATGGCAGGCCGAGCTGGAAAATCCTGGGATAAATCTCCAGTGGCAGCTTTTGTGGGGAGTGAAGGTTTAGGTGCTGAAGGTGGCCTTGCTACTGAAAGTCAGTGGCCTGTAGCAATAGGAGGAGCCTAAAATTTGGGAAGAGGGGTTTGGGTGAACCCTTTGGCCTTGGGAGAAGGTGAAGGACATGGGGATGGATGGGAGAGAAGAGCTGGGGTCACACAGCCTTCCCTGGGGTGCTGAGTTGGGGCATTTTCTCCCTAGTTGTGCCTTATTTAACCACAGCGTGATTTTTGGGATTGTCCTGTGCCAGGACCAGGATTTGGACTCGAAGATCCTCATGGATCCCTCCCAGCTCAGGATATTCCATGATTCCAAGCACGACTGGCCTGATAAAACTGCAGGACTGGCACTTACCTGTGCTGCTGGATTATGGCTGGGTGACTCAGCCTTGTCCTGGGCTAAAACTGCGCCTTGCTGGGCTTCCCTTCGAGGTTTGGAGTTTTTCATGTTGGTTTGGGGGCTTGTTTTTCCCTTCCCACAGGACATGAGTAAGAACTCAATGGTCCAGGCAGTTAAATCCACACACAGGATGGAACCTGGCAGGCCAAAGCAAGTCCCAGCACTGCTCTCTTCCACTTGGCAATTTGGCAATATTTAGGGATTACTAATCAGCAGGAAAATTCCTGCTCTAAAAAGCTGAATACCTTTATTTCTCTTTTTACAAGTTGAGGTCTTAACGAACAAGGGATTAAAAGTGACTGGTGAAAATGGAATAAAAGAGGGGATCTTGTTTGCCTCTGCAACAAGTGCTTCTCCATTTTCTCTGCTTTTCCAGATGTGGGAGGAAAAAAATGGAGTTTTTCTGCCTTTCTTTGCCAGTCACAGATCTCCAGTCTGGGACTTCTGTGATTCCCTGGTGAGCATCTGACCTCCTCAGAGTGCCATGGCTCACTAAATTATTAATAAACTGGATCTTCCCAAGGCACAGAGGAATCCTGCATCCCTACAAGCAGAAAGTCCTGGAACAGAGATGATGGTCCTGATGGGTGTGGGAAAAAGTTGGGAAAATCTCTGCTGTTCTCCTGCTGCTCCTCTGAGGAGCCAACACTGCCCTCAGGGAGTTTTTGCAGGTTTTATTGGCAGAACTGGCACGTTTTACCATGGGAAAGAAGTGGAGGAACAGGATTTCTTGGAGGCTTGCTCCTGCCTGCCTGCTGGTCTTTTCCAAGACCTTTTCCACTGACCTTTCCCCTGACAGCTTTTCCTCAGTACATCCCATGGAATCTTCATCCCGGGGACTCTGGAGCCACCTCGCTGTGGGCACTGGGAGAAGCTGCTCCGAGGGATGTTCCGGTGGAGGGTGTGGAAATGGCCCCATCTGTTGGTCACAAACCTGACCCGGAGCACGGGGAGCTCCAAATCACGTTAAAATCAAAATTATTAATCTGTGTGAGAATAAAAACCCTCAATTTCCCACTCCTCCCATCATTTCCAAGGGTTTCTGGAAGCTGGAATGGGCAGATGGACATCTCCAGTGTAGAGATAAACAGCAATTAAATAAAATAATCCTTGCCAAGCTGATTACGCTTATTCCAGGTGCTTTTTCTCCTTAGGAAACAAAGCTTTCAGTAGGGAGAGTGAAAGGCTGAAGGGAGGGGGGAAAAGAAGTGGCTTTTCCATACATTTACAAGTGAGGGATCCACCCTGCCTGGTCTGCACTCGTTCTGTAGGAAGAGCTGTGAATTCCAGGACATTCTGGATGGGGATAAATCTGCCCTGATGCTCCTGAGAAGCCCGAAATCTGCGGGATCGCTGGGAAGGAGCGAGTTGGGGAAGGGTTTTAAGGCAAGCTGAGGAGCACAAGCAGCCGGGATGGATTGGGATGCACCTGCTCCATGGGCGGCTCCGTGGAGAACCAGTGCCATCTTCTGGCAAACGAGACCTTTCCCAGCACAGCTCCAGCCCCAAGCTGTGCACAGCAGCAGAGTTCGGGGTCTTTTTTTGGGGCGGGGAGCTCTCCAGAGGATGCACCGGCATTGTGATAGCTCACACTCAGCCCTGCGTTGTGTTTTTCCAGGCTGTGTGCAGGTGTCGGATAAAACACTGTCCCTGGAAGGGCTGGAAATGCACCTCTTTTCCATGTCCATGCAGGATGAGGTGAGTGGTGAGGGGCTGGGATGGAATTCCCAGAGAAGTTATGGCTGCTCCTGGATCCCTGGCAGTGCCCAAGGCCAGGCTGGGCAGGGCTTGGAGCAGCCTGGGACAGTGGGAGGTGTCCCTGCCCATGGCAGGGGGTGGCACTGGGTGATCTTTAAGGTCGAAACCATTCTGGAGTTCTATGATAACAAAAACCAGCAAAATAAAAAATTAACATTGGGACAAGGTGAGAAAAATTCTCATTCCGGGACAGAACAGTGTTCTGCCGGCTCAGTTTGGGGTTCTCAGAGGGTGATGGAGCCCCATGACATCGACTCACTTCAACCCTCACCAGAATGGTCCAGGAACAATTCTAATGCCAGCCCTTTTTTCCTAATCCACTGAGAGGGAGGCTAAAATTTGGGATCTGAGAAGTGCCTTGGGACCATTCTGAAATAACTCAGCTGAGGATGAATACCTGGGAAGCAGAGCCCTGAAATTACCCTCCTTTGAGCAGTGGGTTCCTCCCAGATGGCAATCTTTAATTTAATCATTTTAATCACTTAATTTAATCAATTTTATCATTTAATGAATGCTCTGATAACTGAAACTGTTGCAGCTGTGTGGTTCAGCTGTGGCTTGAGCCACAGGCAGAACTAGAGCAGCTGAAACAGATAAGGAAGTTATCAAATCACCTCAAATCACCCTCTCCATGGATAGGATAGCTTTTCCTGGGAATGTGGGCAGGTAGTTGGAGTCACCAGAGTCAGGAACTGCTCAGGTCTTATTTTCTCCTGTACTCAGCCCTGGTGAGGTCACACCTCAAATCCTGGGGTCAGTTTTGGGCTCATCATGACCAGAAGGGCATTGAGGGGCTGGAGTATGGCCAGGGAAGGGAATGGAGCTGGAAAGGGGCTGGAGAACTCCTGAGGGAGCTGGGAAAGGGGCTCAGCCTGGAGAAAAGGAGGCTCAGGGGGGACCTTGTGGCTCTGCACAACTCCCTGCCAGGAGAGGCAGTGAGGGGCATGGGGCTCTGCTCCCAGGGAACAGGGACAGGAGGAGAGGGAACGGCCTCGGGCTGGGCCGGGCGAGGTTTGTGTCAAAATCCCAGAACCAGAAAGTTTTGTAGTCTGAAGTTTAAATATAGAAGTAGTTATAAAATAAATGAAAAAGTTTAAAATGTAGTAACATAGAACTGTATGTTCGTACCTGATTGGATAAAAAAAGCCCGTGGTGCAGCAGAGATATAACACTGTTTGATTGATTATTGGTGGACAAATCAAAACTATGTATGTGGCATTAGTTTATTAGACAATTAACCTTTAAAAGGCCTTGTAACCTGCGGTCTTGTGACCACTCTACACCATGGCTTTGCAGACCTCTGTGAAGGCATTCCTTGGCCTTCATAAGAAAGAAACAATAAATCAACTTTAAAACCATAAAAAGAGTGGTCCCGTCTCTGCCCAACATAATCCTGAGAGGTTTGGATTTGATATCAGGGAAAATTCTACCCAGGAAGGGTGGCCAGGCATTGGAAGGGGCTGCCCAGGGCAGGGCTGGGGTCACCACCCCTGGGAGTGTTCAAAGGCTGCGTGGATGTGGCACTTGGGAACAGTTGGATTTTATGAACTTGGAGCTCTTTTCCAGCCTTAACAACTGCCAGGACACTTCAGTGAAGTTCGTGTTCCCTGCGTCAGGAAATGCCAAACCAAGGGGCAGCGAAGTGCCCTGCCCCAAATCAGCCTCACGTGTGGCTGACCACAAGCCGAGGTTCTTCACCTGAGGCCGGGCGCTCATCTCCTTTCTCACTTCCATCCTGCTTGCCCCTCAGGAAGACAGACAGGGAATTTTCGGGAGCTGAGCGCTGTCCCACGGTCACTAGGTGGCAGCGGCTGCTCACATTTGGCTGCTCTTGGCAGGTGAGGAGCAGCCAGGGCTGAGCGGGACGAGTTTGTGGTTGGCAGTTTGGGAAGCAGTGGCTCCAAGGTTTCAGTGCTGCTCCTGACCTTACACGCGGGGTGTTCCACACTCTGTCCATCGGTGGAGCTCGCTGCTGCAAGTGGGAAAAAGTAAAACAGCCAATTCATTTCAATAAATAAAGTTATGTACAGATTTATCCTCCTCACAAAAGCATAGGAGATAGAATGCAGTCATGGCACAAAGGGGACTGGCTTTAAGCTGAAAGAGGGGAGATTTAGGTGGGATACTGGGAAAGAATTCTCCTCTGTGAGGGGGGTGAGGGGCTGGGATGGAATTCCCAGAGAAGCTGTGGCTGCGCCTGGATCCCTGGAAATGTCCAAGGCCAGGTTGGACAGGGCTTGGAGCAGCCTGGGATGGTGGGAAGTGTCCCTGTCCATGGAATGGGGTGAGACTGGGTGATATATAAGGTCCAAACCATTCTAGGATTCTTTGATAACCAATACAGCAAAATAAAAAATTGACATATTGACAAGGTGAGAAAAATTCTCATTCCAGGACAGAAAGGGACCCGTTGCTACTGTGGGTGAGTGGTCTCCCGCAAAATCATTCCCAAGGAGAAGCCTTAATTGGGCTTAATCTGTGACAGCAATTAAGGGAGGTAATCAAGTACCCTGATCAGTTATGGGTGAGCCAATGGTTGCACTCTCACCACGTGTATTTATCTCCTGAGGGAGAAAAGCCTCAGGTGCTGTAGGGACACCTGTGGGAATCTGGGCCTCAGGACGTTGAGGAGCCTGTCATTCCTGGGATGTCCACACCTGGAGATTCCTTGGATATCCACACCTGGACATCTTTGGAAAGCTGGATCTGAGGTGCTGAAGGTGATGCCTGAAGTGGCTCCCCAGAAACAGAGCCCAGACAGGAGTGAGGGAATAAAGGTGGATATTGATTGGAAAGGCCTCCAAAGGCACAGCCTGGGGAGCCAGAGGCTGCTCTCACCATGGAGCCCAGGATGGACCCCGAGTCACGAGTTCTTCACCCCTTTAGAGCTTTGGGCCATTTGCATCTCAGCATCAATTCCCCAATTCAAACTTTAGCTCATGATGGCATTTCCCCAGCTCAGCCCCCCTTCTCAAGGTGTTGGGTTGCACATTTTGGGCCCAGGACAGTCTGGGTGTCCTTGGAGAGCAGCCTTGGAGAGGCTTTGTTGTGTCACTGTGAACGTGAGAGAGCAGCAGCTCCCAGGCTGCAAAACCCTGCAGAGTCACACCCTGAGCACTGCAGGGTTTGGGAAATATGAAAGTTAAAATCCAAGGCATCAAAGGCACACCCAACACGAGGCTTTGGCTCCCTGGAGCATGGGCAGGTCCTCTCCTGGATTTGTCCTCAGTGTCTGGCACTGGTTTTCTCACCTCTACAACCAGTGGGATTTCTGTGGGATCTCCAGTGGCCATCCCAGGGCCTGGGAAGCAGAGGGGACCTTGTCCACTGTGCTGGCTGGAGCATCCTGAGGGATGGAGAGGAGGAGAGGGAAGGAAGGGGATCCACTCCCCATCTCCTCAAAGGCAGCACTGCAAGCCCATGGTGGTCACTGCCCTGCAGACAGCACTTGAAAAGGGAAAAAAAGTATCTTAAAATAGGCTTTTTCTGCAGTTATGGGAGGTTGCCCACCCATTCTCCCATTTTTTCTTGGAAAACCTGAGACAAAGTTTTAAAAATCCATCAGACTCCAAAGAGTGGTTGGAAAAAACCTCCAGCAGAGCAAGGCTTTCATGGTGGTTGGGACTGTAAGGGCCTACCCCAGTAACAATGAGGAAATTAATTTTTTTCTGAAATTATATGGCTCAGTGTGATTTTCAGTTGATGCATTTTCCTGCCCAAATCTCACCAAGTAGCAAAACTCTTAAATAAATAAATAAATAAATAAATAAGATTGGCTGCTTTGGGTTTGCTAATTTTCTAATTTTTGGTTTTTGAGGTGGCTGGAGGAATTTTCTTGCAGTTTTTCGGGGATGGTCTGATCCAAAAGATTTTAACAAAGGCTGAGACTGGACCTCTCTGAGGGTGCCCATGAGATGGGCATGGGACAGCAGGTGCTCATCTGGGATGGGGATTTTTAATTTTAAATGCAAAAAATCCATTAATATTCTATAATTACCCCTTGTAGTCAGTGAATGCTCACGTATTGAGCGTGTGGGGAAGAAAAATATCTTTATTTGCAAGCTCACCTCTATTGAACCTGTGATTTTGGCACTTGTGACTGAGTGCCATCACTCTGGGGTCACAGAGCAGCCTCACAGATGGCAGGGACCAGATGTGAGGCTGAACATCCTCAAGGAAAAATGGCCCAACCCAGAGACTCCAAACCAGGCTGGAGGTGCTGTTAAACTTCTCCAAAATATAATCTGGAATGATTTGATTTATCAAACCGTAAAAACTGCTTTTTCACTGCTTCTGGGATTTGTTCTTTTATTATTAGAACCCTGTGCTGTCTCGTGGCAATGAGTTGCTTGGTTTAATCATCAACCATCTGTAGAGAAGTGGCTGCTTTGACCAGTTTTAATTTTGTTGCTTTTAATTCCATTGGGCTGGATTGTGAGTCAGAGCAAATTACAGCTTTTTGACTGATTTCTCTGCTGATCATTTTGTCTACAGCTCTTACTCACCCCCTCCCAGCAATGAACCCCTGATATTTTTAACCTGCTCCTCTTTTCTGTCTCCCTTTCTCTTCCTTCTCTATTTTGAACAGTTTCATATTTAACCAATCTCACGAGGCACCCCCTAGCATTATTCCCATTTTCTTCCTAGATCTGTTCTGACTCCATTTCTCTATTTTGGGGGGAGCGGCCCTGCACGGGGAGCTGTCCATCAAGGACACAGCTTTTTTTGGAGCAGAAACCCTGCGTGGTGCTCACCAATCTGGGTTCTTCAAAGGCAGCATCACCTGCTACCTGTGGCATCAGCCAGTCTCACTTGCACAGTGATAATTAAACCCCAATTAGCCGAAACCATCGCTGGGTTTTTTACCACTTTCCTTGCACATCCTTCACCTATTTTTAACCAAATTTAACTTGGATGACTCGTTCTTCCTCCACTTTAAAAGAAACTAGCATTTTCCCTCTTGTCCATTTTTCCCTGCTCGTCCCATCTCTTCATATTTCCATTTCTCTCATCAGAATTCAGGGGGTTTTTGCTGGTTTTGCTATTTTTTTTCTTGTATTCTGGACAGCTGCTGGTTTCTCCATGAGCCACGATCACCCTGAACCCTGGAGAATCCATCCCATATTCATAATCCATAATAACCCTTTGTCTAAAGGAGGTGAGAAGCCACTTACTACATCCAAGCTGACACAGAAAGCTTGAAAATGCTTGAAAATCCTTTTAATTTTTTTGCACTTTCCTGGATGTTTTCATGCTCCCAGGGAGATGTGGTTTGTGGTTTTTTAGGGATGTCATTGATATTAGGGCTGAGAAAATTGGGATTGTTCAGCCTGGGGTGACCTCATTGTGGCCTTCCAGGACCTGAAGGGAGGTGACAGGAAAGATGGAGAGGGAATATTTACAAGGGCCTGGAGTGACAGGACAAGGAGAATTGCTCCAAAATGGAAGAGAGTAGATTTAGATGGGATATTAGGGAGAAATTCTTTACTCTGGGTGTGGTGAGACCCTGGCAGAGGTGGCCCAGAGAAGCCCCTGGATCCCTGGAAGTGCCCAAGGCCAGGCTGGACAGGGCTTGGAGCAGCCTGGGACAGTGGGAGGTGCTCCAGGATGGACAACAGCCCTGAGAAGGATTGTCAGGTAAATCCTAAAATCCTGAGGTCAAGGCCAGCTCCAAAGTTGTGCTGTGGGGGTTGAGGGTGCAAAGCTCCTGAGAGTTCATTTCCTCCACCCATCCTAAAAATTCCCTCGTGACCAAGGGAGTTCCAGGGTCTCAGAGGTTTTCCTCAAATCCTGTGATTCTGGGAAGTGCCAGGCAGCTCCTAGCTGGGGACTTGTGACAAAAAGGGGCAGCTGGACAAGGTGGTTTCTTGTCCTCTCCCACCAGCAGCTCCCCCACACCTTCCCTTAATAACTGGCCCCACTGAGCTGGTGGTGGCCTCATTCCCCAGCTCTTCAGGAGAGCTTCAAGGATTTGTTAAAAATTGCAATTTTCTCCCCAAAACAAAAATATCTCAGAAAATTTGCCTTCTTTTTGACCAAGCTTGCCGACCCCACCTGAAAATACCTGTCAGTCTCTCCATTTTTATGCGCTGCTTCCCCAGGTGTCTGCATCTCCCAATTCAGTTAACAAATACCTCAGTATTTAATGGTGTTTTTGGGGTTTATTCACAACTGTGCTGTTTTGTGCAAATGTGCATCGAGCTCCACGGTGGGCAGAACATTCCAGAAACCACCTTCCCCACCTATTTTTAAAAGTCTAGAAACTGGAAAGTAACTCGTGACTCCAGAGGTATTTGGTTCCTCAAAATCTTGCGAGTTCTGGGATTTGGAAGCAGGGGCAGGAAGAGCTGATTCCTGATGCCTGGAGTGCAAATTTCTTGATGTCTTCCAAATTTTCAGGGACAGACTCGTGCAGCTTCAGCTGCCAGGAGTCCACTGAGGGGGAGAGAAGGCGAGGAGAGGATGAGGAGGGGATGAAGAAGCATCTCACAGAGATGAATTCCATCCGTGAACCGCCTGCAAGGCTTTCCTACCTGAAGATCCAATTCCAGTTCAGGCAGTGCTGCCACCAAACTCAGGGATGGGAGCACAGCAATCCCTTTTTTTCTGGGAAAAGCAGGATTGGGAAAAGATGGGCCAAATCCTCCCAGGAGAGCCAGGACTTCTGAACTCACCCAAATATTCCCCAAAACTGTGCAGTCCCTTCCTGCCACGGGGCTGTGGCCACAAAGTTCCTTTCTCCTCCTGTTCCCTGATTCCTGGGAAGTTCTGTAGGAGCTTAACCAGTGCCTAAAAGGAGAAATCACCTTTTTAGTGGGTCCCACTGCAGCTCCAGGATTTAGTAAGTAAATCTTTAGTAAATAAAGGCGTTTTCCAGGCTCTGGGCCAGCTCATCCCTGGTGTGGCACCAGCAAGGCAATGGCACGTGGGTGACCCAATGCCCTGTGAAGAGCCAAGCAGTTTTTCTACCTGCAGAGAAAGAGATTTTAAAAAAATTAGTAAGATAAAATAAGGTAAGATAAAATAAAATAAAATAAAATAAAATAAAATAAAATAAAATAAATAAAATAAAATAAAAATACACAGCTGCCAACGTGGCCAAGCCCTGCAGATTTCGCTCCCTCCTCACTCCACGGATCCAACAGGATTTCTGGGCAGGATCGAAGCCAAGTAGGGCTGTTAAGAGGCAAAGTTCATCAAGCCCTGTGATTTCCTTGCCATTCCCATAAAAAAAAAAAAAAAAACAACTCCAGCAGAGCCCAGCTCAGCTCCCTTGCAGGCTGCAGCCAAACCCAACCCACATTAAGGGAGTTGCTCCACATTCATATTGAAAAGCGCGCTCCTGCCAACCTCGACGTGCCTTAAGCTCCTCGTTTTAAGCTCCAGAGCAGTGGCCTGGGGAAAGGATTGTGTGCAGGAGGAATATGTTGGTGCAGTGCCTGGCACTGGGGGTTCTGGCTCATGACTGGGATTTGTAAGCAGCTCCTGCAAGACTTGGGAAGCATTTGAAGTCTGGTTTCCTTGGGAAACTTGGTTTAGCTGATTATGTCGAGCGTCTCCATCCGCTCGTTTCCTCTCCCCCTCCAACTTCTGAACCCCTCGGCCAATCCCAGCCCACGCTGGCAGGGAGATAAAAGTTGCAGGGAGATTAAGTTGTATGAAAATAAGGGCACAGGTAGAAGAGAGAAAAAAAAAAAACCCACTTTATTACTGCATTTGCCTCCTTTCCCCCGGGAGGAAAGGGAGCTCAGCCCTTGTCAGAGCGCACAGAGGAAGGGGGAAGGTGCACTGAGCATCCTTAGCACCATTTCCCACTGAATTTCTTGCTGCTAAAGCCACGTCGCTTCATGCCCAGGGCTTGGAAACAGCTTTTTAAAACAGTGGGAAGAACGGGAGGATGTGGGGTTGATTTTGGTCCCATAAACACGAGGCTGAGAGCAAAGCAGAGAGGTGCAGCACCTTTGGTTTTGCTTCCAAACGTTCCAAATTCCGTGGCAAAAATTCCCTCAGTAGAATCAGAGGATCACAGGATGGTTTGGGTTGGAAAAGACCTTAAAGATGATCTAGTTTCAACCCTCCTGACACAGGCAGGGACACCTCCCACTGTCCCAGGCTGCTCCAAGCCCTGTCCAACCTGGCCTTGGACACTTCCAGCGATCCAGGGGCAGTCACAGCTTCTCTGGACACCCTGTGCCAGGGCCTCCCCACCCTCACAGCCAAAAATTTCTCCTTAATATCGACTCTAACCCTTCTTTCAGCTTAAATTCATTCCCCCATGGGAATGAACAGCACCAAATCCATCAATATCCCTGCCTGGGAGCTCAGCCCTTCCCCAAATCATCCCTTGGACGTTGCAGATCCAAGCACTGACCTCCCCCACTCCTCACACCGGAGCGAAGAACCTGATTCGTGGCGTTTTGCCCCATTTCAATCCATGGATTTGGGTGCTGGGCCAGCAACCATCTGCAGGTGTCACTCCTGCACGCAAAGTCAAGGCAGCAGAAGGGAGCTGGGGACAGGTGGCCACCCGGCAACTGCATTAAGACATCATAACTTCGACTAATTTGTAAACAGCCTGAAAGAACATCCACCCTCCCTGGAAGGGGGAGAAGTGGCTCTTTAAACCCCGGGGATATGACCTCTTGTCCTCTCTGTTTATAAGAGGGAGGGGAAGAGAGGAGGGGGAAAAAAAAGGGGAAAAAAAAAAAAAAAAAAAAAAGGAGGGAGAAAGGCAGAGAAAGTCAGACTTGTTGCCGTGTTAAAACCTGCCCCCCACCACCAGCTTTTGTGATGAAAATGGTGAGGGACACTCTCCAGCTCCTGCTTCTGGCTCTTTGTCATTCAGGCTTTGCAAGGGAGAGCTCCTTTCTGTTTATTTATCAACTGGGATCCCTTGTCAACACCTCACTTGACTGAGGTTTTAGCACCTTGGTGGGGTTTTGTGGGTTTTTTAAAGTGTCTCGGGCAAATCCTTCTGCTCTTTTCCTCCCCTGGGTGCAGGCAGATCTTTTCCTCCCACTAATTTTGCAAGGAGCCTTTTTTCTCTTGGCACGAGGTTCTCCTGCAGCAAAGCACCAGGCAATCCCCAGCCAGCCCTGGACAGTGAGTTTTGGGGTGCACGGGAGATATTCCACTCTTCATTATTATTTAATTCATTATTTATTTCATTATTTCATTATTTATTTCATTATTCATTATTTCTTATTTCATTATTTCATTATTTATTTCATTGTTTCATTATTTCTTATTTCATTATTTCATTATTTATTTCATTGTTTCATTATTTCTTATTTCATCATTTCCCACCTCTTGGAAGAATTCTGGCCCCCTCCAAGCTCCCCTTTCCCATCCTGTGTGTCCACCATGACTTTGCCATTGTGATAGTTCATATTAAGCAGTTTTAAAACAAACCTAATGTAAAAAAAAAAAAAAAAAAAAAAAAACAAATTAATATAAAACAAATTTTNNNNTTAATCTAAAATAAATTTTATGTTGTACACTTTTAAAACCCATTTAAAAGGTTTGGGGACCTTGACCAAGGCACTGCTGCAATATCAGGCAATAACTGCAGGTGCTCCTGTGCTCTCAAATTGTACCCTACGTTCCTATTAGTGATTTAAATGTATCTTAATTAACTCGCTCTGTGGCTGAAGAGAAGACACTCCAGTCTGGGCAGTTTTTCAGTCCAGTGCTTGTCAGCAGCCCAGAGTAATCCCTGTTTAAAATGCATATTGATTTGCAAACACGAGGCTGAATCCCAACATTCATCTCCAGTGATGCTATCACTTGAGTTTCAAAGAGGGGGGTTAGGAGCGAGTTCACAAAGGGATCAAATTCTGGTTTAAATTTTAAATTTGTTTTTTCCTTTGTTTGCACCTGCAGCAGGAGTGTGGCCAGCCCTTTGAAAAGGAGCGATTTGAATTGGGTGTTAGAAAGGGATTAGAAAATTTCAACATCAGTGCATCCATGATTTAATAAATAACTGTTCCTCTTATTGTTCCTTCTGTCTCACAAACACTTGGCTTTCCTCTCTTTTTTTCTTCCCTTAATCCAATGTCTATCTCCACCCTCAAAATAAATAAAGAGAAATCAGATGGAGCAGAGTAAAGAAACGATAATTTTAAAGCCAATCCTTAGTGTGAATTTGGAGGAAATCTTCATAAAATCATAGAATATTTTTGGTTAGAAGGGACATTAAAAACCATCTAATTGGAATTAATGTTGGACTTCAGCTTTCTTGATTTGGGGCATTTAGGTGAAGGTATTAATTAAAGGGGGGCAGAAAACAAGGACCCCCAAAGGATGTTTCATTCCACTCACCAAAGGCTCCTCACTTCCAAGGAATTGAACCCCTTTGGAAGTGCACCTTTAACAAGCTGCCCTCCCTTTAGAGGCTGAGACTGGGCAGTAGGGATGTGTCCAGAAAGGGATGCAGGATTTAACCCCCCAGGAGCCAAAATACCTGACCCTAAAATGCTTCTCTCAAAGCAAGCAGGTGATAATTATTATTATTATTATTATTAGCATTATTATTATTAGCATTATTAATATTATTATTCTCTTGGAAAGATTTTAGTTCCTCAGTTAGAGGCATCCTTCCTATGAAGGGTTTTTTGTGCACTTCACAGCAGGTTTGGGACCCTGGAGATGATCAGCTTCCACTGCTGATTAATGTGTTCTTAATCCAAATCTGGAGAAATTCCACACGACCAAACACACGCAGGGCTCAGGTCATGTCTACTTTTATTGGATTTCCTTAGGAGAAAACTGCCACTGATCAGGATCCTCAGTTCATAGTTTGGGTTGTTTTGGGTTATTTCCTCCCTGATTCTGAAGTTCTCAATGTGCCAGAAAAGCAGGACTGCTCCTTATGGATTCAGATTTGCCTTCAAATGCTCAGTTTGCCTTCAAAATAAATTGGTTTTCCCCAGATCTCATCCTGTAAGAAAGGCTTCAAATTACCCTCCACAGCTCTCATTTTGCAGGGGATGATCTCTACAAAGTGACTTTGCTGGTGGAGACCACCTGGAAAAGTCTCCCTCGCCATCAGCCAAGCTCTGATTCCCCTTGCCACGACCCCAAGAGGTTGTGGGAAGTTCTGGAGAAGATCACGGAGCCACAGAATCATAAAAGGAATGGAAGGAACCTTAAAAATCACCTCGTTCCACCCCCTGCCGTGGGCAGGGACACTTTCCACTATCCCAGGTTGCTCCAAGTCCTGTCCAGCCTGGCCTTGGGCACTGCCAGGGATGGATGCCAGTGACAGCTCAGTGGGTTTGGGTGGCAGGGACAAGGACAGGGAATGTTTATCTGGACAAAGAGGTGATGCCTGATCAGTGTGACCTGGAGCAGAGGCCGGACAAAACGAGAGGAATAAAGCAGGGATTTATGGCAAGGCCTTCCAAGGGCACAGCCTGGCAATGCCAGAGCCCGGCTGCAGCCCTGCCAGGATGGGCCTCGAGATGGGCACAGAAAAGGGGCCTGGGCACGGGGTTTCACACTTGGAGAAGTTCTGCTCCATTTGCATCTTGAGCTGAACTGTCCAATGAATAACTTGGAATGATGAAGTTCCACCCTCCTTGCTTGCCCCGCTCTTTTTTACGTTGTTGGTGCTTTTGGGTTTCCTGAGGTTGGGAACGATTGTCCTGGAATCTTGAGCAGGAGAGAATTGTTGTGTCCGACTGCCCTGTGAGGAGAACTCAGTAACACTTAATAAGTAGTTAAAGCAGAACAGGAAAAAACTTAAAACTTCAGGCATCAAGGTGGCACTGCCTTCTTGGAATTTTTAACTCTCCTGCAGTCTGATAGAACCGGGCACCCACGGTTGGGTTCCCTTCTGCTGTCACTTGTCAGGGGACACTTGGGTGAAGTCCCTGGTGTTTCCAGGGGCCAACAGGAGATGTTTTGCCTTCCTGGGACCCTGCCCTGCCCCAGGGGACAGGGACAAGGAAAGAGCTGCCTGGTGACACCAGCCCAGAGCACTGGCCATGCACAGAGGAGGCCAAAGAAGAGGCAGCACACACCATTCATCCCCCACCTTCCAGGGCAAGTCCCTTCCACCCACCACTGATATCCCTGGCTCCAGCAGGGACATAAAGACAAGCCCCTTCCTTGATTTGGTGCCTGCCAGCTCCTCTGGGGTGGGGAAAGGGAAGCAGAGCCCCGGTGCTGCAGGTCCCCGTGCTCTGGGTGCGTTTTTCATCCCTACTTTCCTCTCCGCAGGTTTGTTCTCCTGCTGCGCCGCTAGGTGGGCCAAAGCTACACCGGTGAGAGTGCCACCTCTGCCGCAGGACACGGGCAGGGCAGGTGGCTCTGCCTCTCCCCGGGGGACGGGAGATGGAGCGAAGGAGCAGAGAGCGGTGGCAGAGAGCCCCAGGTTCCTCCTGAGTCTCGCTGTCAATCAGGCCCTGTCAGGAGAGGTGTCCTGGCCTAAAGAAGTGACCATCCCGGGGACAGGAATCCAGCTGGGACAAAGCCACACCACAGAGCGCTGGCAAAGGCAGGAGCAGAGCCACCCATTTAACCCCTGCCTTGGCACCTACTGCCCTCCTAAAGCAGCTCCTGGAATGGAATGGAATGGAACGGAATGGAATGGAACGGAATGGAATGGAACGGAATGGAATGGAACGGAATGGAATGGAACGGAATGGAATAGTCAGCACCAGTGCCTGTGGAAAAGCTGGAGGCACAGAAAACATGAGAGGGAACCCTCAGCAAAAATAACATCTTTGTCACCCAAGGTCGGGTGGCAGAAGTGTAAAAGTCTCTATTATCAGATTCCAAAGGAAAGGATCACCTCCCATGGCAGATCTGCCAAAGGTCTGGGGCATCCCAGTGCAGCTCTTTGTGTGCTCTGCCTCCATCCAGCTGAAAGATCCCATCCCTCCTGCCCTCCTGGGGACATTCCAGCACTGAATTTTACACTTTTATCCATCCTCCATTTCCCTTGGGAGCCGTGGGCTCAGAGGATAATACATTTATATGGAATTTTTAAAATGGGAATCCAGGAGCAGCCAAAATCCCAATTACACGTGGAACAACCCGGGCAGCCACAGCCAGGGGTGTTTCAGGCAATGTCAAACGTTTGCTGTTCCCTTTCATGTCTGCTGTCCCCTCCCAGCTCAGGTCATCTCTTTGAAGCCTGAAGAGCTGAGAAAAGCACCCAAATTTGCCCCTGATTTGCTCAGTGCTGTCAGTGCCTCTTCAGGGCCGGGGAAGGGGCGATGGCCTGTGGGCACCTCAGGCAGCTCCAGCTCTCTGGAGATGAATCCAGAGCAGATCCCAAAGAGCAACGCAGCTCCAGGAGGAGCCCACCCCACCTCCGCAGGCTGGGATGAGTTGCTCAGGTCTCCCCTGAGCCCGAGGGCGGCCAAGGAGGGTTGGACAGGGGCAGGAGGCCAAGCGGAATCCTTGGAGTAAAAACCTCCATCTCCAGCATGGCACCAACCTCCCCTTCTGGGCAGCAGCTGCAGCCCGACCAGCTGGGCCTGTCTGGACGAGGGGACACGAATTGAGTACCACAATCCACTTTGTCACCAGTTCTGCCACTGAGTGACAGCACTCCTGCCTCCTTCCCCACACTGACGAGGTGGGTATTGACCAAACTGTCCCTCTTTGTGCTGCTGCGACTGCTGGATGTGGGGATGGCATGGCTGAGATGGATCTCAGCCGTCAGGGACATTAAAAGTGAAAAATGGCATGGCACAAGTCACCAGGACAATGACAAAGCCTGGCCTCCATCACCCCAACGCCCAGAAATCCAGAATCCCAGCATTTGGATGGTTTCACATCAATGAGATAGGAGAGGTTTAGTTATGTTTTGATATCTGGGGGTTCCACAGCAGGGCTGGCTTTAGGGAGGGTTGCAGAGCTGCCTGCTGGGGATTTATTGATGCTCCCAGTGCTCCCAGTGAGCCATTTTGGGCTTCTGGGCACAGCAGGAAAACCAGGCTGTGGCTTTTTCACACTGCACCATCCCTGGAGAGCAGAGGGGTGAGTGGGGCAGACACGGAGTAAATTGTGAGGGAGAGAGATCAGCCACAGCCCAGGCAGATTCCAGCTGAGAGCGCAGAGCCACTTCCAGCTGAAATTTGGAAAAGCAGGAAAAGAATCAGTTTACCAGTGGGAATTCAGAGAGGAAGGAGGGAAGGGGTGAAACAAACTGGTGTCCTCCACTAAAATTAAACAAAACCTGCTTTCCCACAAGGCGCTTTTCTTGGTTTTGGTTCGCTCTCCGTGAGGGTCATCTCCCCATCCTGCAGCCATGGCAAACCTCCTCCCTGGAGGGCACAGGGGGAAGGAGAGCAGGAGGAGGGACTCACGGAGTATTTGAGAAGTGTGACCAGCCTGGATCCTTCCAAAGCTCCCTGCTGGGCCCCTCATCCCTTTCCCCAGACTTCTCCGGGATGGGAGCATCCTGGATGTGCCTTTTTGGAGCGTGGGTGAGCACAGCTGTTCCCCGTGGTGGCGGCCTGCTCTGGGGATCACTCATTTTCTAAACTCAGCTCTTCTGACACGCTCGAGTGGCCCCTGGAGGCGCCAGCTGGGCCATCAGGGTGAGTAAGGAGCACAGAACCAGCCTGCCAAGCCTTCCCGAGACATTCCAGCCCTGTGACCATGTCCATGCCCTTTTCCCTGTGCCAGCTGGGTAACTGAAGTTGTCCAGCTCTTCCTTTTGCAGCAGGGTTATTATGGAACTATAGGATCCTGGAATGGTTTGGCTTGGAAGGGACCTTCCAGACCATCCCATTCCCCTATCCCAGGCTGCTCCAAGCCCCATCCAACCTGGCCCTGGACACTTCCAGGAGCAGTCACAGCTTCTCTGGGCAGCTTTTCCCCTGAGGAATTCCCTCAAAACTCCCCGGCTATTGATGAGCACATCCAGGAGAGAGGAAGCCAAAGCCACGCTGCTATCACTGCACTGAGGGCCAGGTCCTGCCCACCACAACATCTGAAGGATGCACAAATATTTGGGAAAAAAAATGGATCAGCCCGGCCCTAAATCAGCCCTTGGGAGAAAACCCTGCAGATTTGGGCGGCCAAACACCAGCAGTGCCACCTCCCTAAAGCTCTCCTTCATCCCTAAAACCCGTGGCAGCTTTTTTTTTTACAGGTTCTAATGACCTGAAAACCCGGCCCGCGAAGGTCCAGAAGCGACGCTGCTGATAGAGAACCAATCACCGGGAGCATTCCTGGGGCCGGCAATAGCCATTACACACCCCAGAACCTTTTCACCGGCGTCGTGAAAAGCTGCTGGCGTCAGCGCTGCCCTGCCGGGGGCAGGCAGCCCATGGCGGGTGCGTGTGAGTGTGTCTGCGTGGCCCTGACAAAGTGGATTATCCCCATCCTCCTCCCCCAGCGGCAGCTGCAGAGCAGAGAGGGGAAAAGGGAGAGTGCCTGAATTTGTACCTCCAGGTAAAGTTGCCTGGTGCTTCCCGGAGGGAAGGGCAGAGGCTTTGGGGGATCGTTTGAAGCTCTCCCCAGCAAGAAAAGGAGGGGAAGGTTAGCTGGAGCCCCGGAAGGGATGTGGGTCCTGCCCCATCCCTGCTCCCCTGTGCCGGGACTCCCATTCCCGGGTTGAGTGTGAGTGTGAGTGTGAGTGTGAGTGTGTGTGTTCCAGTCTGCAGCGTGAGCAATTTCACTTGAAAAGACGGAGAAATCCCCTCCTTTGAAAGCCGCGGTGTTTGGTTCTTTCCAGTAATGCTATAATTGGATGGGATTTTCTCTAATACACAGGGAAAGTCCTTAAGAAGATGATTTTTCACACACCACCACCCCTCCTCCTTTCCCTCATCCCACCTTATGCAATAAAACTCCCTCCTCCAGCCCCTTCGGCTGCTCCGGGGGAGGCGAAGGAGCTGCTGAAGGAGGCGGAGGTGGCGGGGGGGGGGATGGATTTAATACCCTCGCTATAATTGCAGCATCAACACCGCGGGGATTTGCTGGGAGAGCCGGGCAGAGCATCCGTTCTCCCTCTGGAAGCCGCTGGGATCGGCTCCGCGCAGCGATTAGATCTCGTAGCACTTGCCAGAGCTCACATTTGCAATCGCTTGTCATCCAACCCGAAAGAAAATAATCAGGGCCCGACCCCTGCCAAATTCCCAATGATTTAAATATCCCCGAATGAACTGCATTTCTAGTATAATTCCACTAGAATGAATATATCTCTCCATCTAGCTCCACACAAACATATCTTTATACATATGCATATAGAAGCCCTCTGTGTGTAAATAGAAATATTCCCTACTAAGGGAAAATAGAAATGCGGCTCTTAATGAGGATGAAAGCGCATTTTGATTTGAGCTAATGCAGGGTTGCGAGGCTTCCCCCCCAAAAAAAGTCATTAGAAATTGTACCTCTCTTTGTTCCCTGCGAGCCACAGAAATGTTCTGATTCACAGAGAAAATAAAAGCAAGTCAAAGAAATAAATAAAATATCCTCCAGCTCGCTGGATCCTTTAAAAAAATAAATTTAAAAAAGTGGCAAAACCCAGGGGGAAAAAAAAAAAAAACAAAAAAACCAGGCAGCAAGCAGCTACAACTACCAAAAAACCCCAAAAAAACCAAACAACAAAAAACCAAACCAAACCAAACCAAAAAAAACATGGAAAAGAGGATCGTTGTTGTTATTCCAGGGAGAAAATATCGCTCATCCAGTGCCTCCATCCCTTCTTTTCGCCTCTCCAGCCCCCTTTCAAATGAGCCGGGGGAAGGGGACGCCTGTCAGCTCTGGGTGACACTTGCTCCCAGCCCCAGCCAGCTTTAACCAATATGTTCCAGAGGAGCAGCAAATCCCACCACGGACCAGGAACTGAGGAGCTACATCTTTATAAAAATATTTATCATGATTCCCCCTCCCTCCCTCTTTTTTTTTTTTTTTTTTTTCCCCCTTTTTTCCCCCCCTGGGGGGGAAAAGAAAAAAAAAAAAAAATCCGAATTTTTGGGACGGCAGAAATCACCCCCCACCACCGGCGCTGAAAAGAGAGAAATTGGGACAATATGTAGAGAGAGAAATTAAAAAAGAGCTCAATTACTGGTGCCCTGTGGGGTGGATGAAGTCGTTCGCAGGAGCGCCTTCCCAATGTCCGGGGCTGCGATTCCTGGAAATTGGGATGATCTGGAGGAGCCCTTTGGAGATTTGCATGGAAGAAATTGATTTTTTAGCAGATGTCTTCAGTGGAGCTCCTGGATCTGCGGCTGCTTGGACTGCTGGGGAAGGGGGGTGTGTGGCTGGGGGGTGCCTGCGTGGCTGGGTGGAAATCCTCTTTTTTTTTTTTTTTTTCCCATGAAAAAAGGAGGAAAAAAGCCCCCCCAAAAAAAGAGACCAACCGAAACTTTCTAGAAAGTTGGTTCAAATGCATCCCAACCTTCCCCGTGAGGAAATGGGGCTTTGAGAAGAAGACAGAATGGCAAGAAGAAGAAAACTGAGAAAATAATAATTTTTAAAAGAAGAAGAAGAAGAAGAAGAAAAAAAAAACT
>WEKY01027493.1:147470-185156 GCA_013390045.1 Picathartes gymnocephalus
GTAGGGTTTGTTAAGGTTCCCCATTTTGGTGGTAGTTTTTTTTTTTTTTTTTTTTTTTTTTTTTTTTTTTCGCTCATTTTCATTTATTTTTCCCCTCCTCTGTTTTCTCTGCAACCCCTGCGCTTAAGATGACTTGAAATTCTCCTTTCGTTGCCACTCAGCTAAAGAGGTGGGATTGTTCCAGCGCCAGCAAGTTCTTAGAACCTGCATTTCACCTCTTTTATTTATGCATTCACTTTGTTTATTTTGACTGGGTTATACCTGATCTCTCCTTCTCCTACTGTAAAAGAGAGAGAGCGAGAGGGAGCGATCGGAAAGTTATTTTTTTTTTTTCCTGAGTGCTTTGATCCTCTCCTGTGAAGAACAAAAGGCGCTGCCTGAATTAAAGAGATAATGATACAAGTTGACATGAGCATTTCAAGGTGATTTCGAGCTAGTCAGGTGGAAGGAAGGGGGAGAAAGGAGGAAAACTTTTGGGTGTTGTTTTGGGGTTTTTTTTTCCCCCCTTTCGCTTTAAGGAATATTGAGGGGTAAATTAAAAAAAAAAAAAGAAAATAGGAGGGGGGGGGAAATGGGAGGAAAGAGAAAGGAGGTGAAGGCTCCACAAGCTGGGCTGTGGGAAGGCAGAGCAGGGAGCAGGGACGGGGCTGGGGGAGACGCTCCCGGCGCAAACCCCGCGGCTCCTGCGCGCCCCTTGCCCCGGGGATGCGGCGCTTTTTGGGGGGTGGTTTTTTTTTTTCGCCCTTTCCGCGCTTTGCACCCTACGCCTTTAAGAGCCTTTTTCTCTCTCGCTCCCCCACAAAAAGCAAATGGTGCTGGGCAAGGCATGTAAGCGCACGATCTGCGCTAATTACCCCGCGGAGGTAATTGCGCTCGCAGGGAAGCCCTAGCGCAGGGAGGCTCCGGCTCCGCGGGGTTCCGCGGCCGCGCTGCGGACAGCTCCGAAATACCCACCCTCCCCTCCAAAAAAAAAACCCCAACAAAACCCCAACTCATCAGCGTCCTCTTAATTAATTTTTAAAGTGCGTTTAATCCTTGTTCCCCCGCCGCGGGTGCGGGATCCGCGGTCCCCCCCTGCCCGGCGGTGCAGAGGTGAGGGTGTTGAAGGCTGCAGCCTCTCCAACTATTTCAGGTATGTCTGAAAGCAGGGAATTCGTTGGGATGGGAGAGGAAAAAAAAAAAAAAAGGACAAAAAAAAAAACCCAAAAAAAAAAAAAAAAAAAAAAACANAAAAAAAAAAAAGCAATAAAATGCAAATGTGTTCTTGGGAAGACAGGCAGCGAGAGCACCTGGACGGGGAGTCATTAAAAAGCAATCTTTTATTCCCAGCCACCATCTAACTTATAATTAGAAACTCTGCTTGCATTCCTGATTGGAGAAGGAAACGCATTCCTCTAATACCGACATAAATATTCGCTTGTCACCCGGCGAGGGGAGCGCGGTCCCGACACCCCTGTCCCCCCTGTCCCCTCGGTCCCCTTGTCCCCGCAGCCCCGGAGCTGCGGAAAAGGGAGGGGAAAAGCTGGGAAAAAGGAGCTGGGAAGAGGGGCAGGAGGTTTCTTTCCAAGCCGGGGCGTCAGGTGTGTGGCGGGGGGGGCGGCAGCGGCCACACTTTGGGGTTTGGAGCTGGTTTTTGCCCCCGTCCTTCCCCGGTGCCGAGGAGCGGTTTCAGACGTTTCTTTCGCAAGGAGAAGCCCCCCTTAGGCCATGGAAATGCAAAGGAGGGTTTGATCGGGCTGGGGGAGCCGCAGGAGAGGCCGGGAGCTGTGGCATTGGCTGCCTAAATTCCCCCTCGCCCTCCCCACCCCTTTCCCTCTTTATTTATCCTCAACCTTTCGCTCTTTATTTATCCCCGAGCGAGAGATAAACCCGCGGCCACCCCCGTGGCTGGAGAGGTGGGGAGCAGCCCTGAAAATGTGGGAATCGGGGCCTGGAAAGTGGCGCTGGGGTCCCTGGGATGCACATCCCAACAACGGCAGGGGAGTTCCTTTTCTCCCAGACTAGCCCAGCACTTCCCAAATCTAGAAAGCTGACCCTGCTGCTTTATTTGATTTTAATTTATTTTTTTTTTAATTAATTTTGTTCTGTTCTTTATGTTGTTGTTGTTTTCCTTTTTGGTGGTTTTTTTTGGGGGGTTTTTTTTTTGTTGTTGTTTTTTTTTTTTTGGAAGAGAGGACCAGGAATTTTTTAGTCTGGTCATGCAAGCAGCAAAGATCCCACCCCAACCTTCTCTGTTTAAAGCCTCCCCTCTATCAGCTCGTGGTGATTTGGGTGTTTACAGCAGAAAATCTGTCGTTTACCACCCCCAAATTGTGCCCCCTCCCCACTAATCGTCTCTAATTAAAGCACACGGGGCTGTGGGTATTGACACTTCGAGAAAATCGGTGCAGAAGCAGGGAACTGAGAAATTATATTTTCCTGTGGCTTTTGGTTAATTATTGTCCCAAAATTAGGGGAAATGTAAATCTGTCAGAGGGATGGAGTGTTGCTGGAAGTTCTGTCTACCTCTCACAGATTCTTTTTTTTTGGCTGAGCTGTTACAATTGCTGTTCCCACCAGGGCATAGGGCACCTGTTTAAATCACACCAAGCAGATTCCCAGATTCCTGAGACCTTTGGGGAAAAGTTCAGTGGAAGAAAAGGGGAAGGATCCCTTGGAACTCACACTCCATCCATGATGATGCTGGGGGGAGGCTCTGTGAGTTCCTTAAAACCAGCAAAGAATGCATTTACAGACTGGGATAAAAGAGCCTTTGGAAATAATGGTTTAGAAATAATCCAAGAATTATTATTTAATAATCCAAGAATTATTATCCAGAATGATTCCCGTTGGGATTGATGAGTTTTAGGGATGCACTGGTGGGATTTATTGTGCCACAGGAAAGCCCACGGGACTTTCTCCAGTGCAGCACTGAGCTGTTCAACCTAAAGCAGCTCCTGGGAGCAGCAACAGGCTTTTCCACACCCAGGGGGCCAGATTAGCAGCAAAAATCAAGTGGTTGTTGGGTTTTGCTTCTTTTTTTTTAATGTTAGTGATGTTCATTTTTTGGTTTGTTTAAAAAAAAAATTTAAAAAAGAGAGATGGGAATGAGTGAAGGAAGGCTGAGGGAGTCCTGAAGCAGAATTCATGGGGAAGGGAGGATTAAATGTAACCTGTTCTCTGTCCTGGGGGAGTCACAGGAGCAGCACAAAACAGATTTCCAACTTTTTCCAGCTGACTTTCACTGCCTTGACCCACTCCACATGGAATGGGGGAAAAAAAAAAGCCTTTAATTTTATTTATTTTATTTTTTAATCTGTGCTAAGTGGCCTGACTTGGTCTGAACACAGCCAGTGGGCAGAAATGATTCAGAAGGGAGAAGGATTGGATTCAGAAGGGAAAAAAGAAACCCAGCAATAAAAATTAACACAGAGCTTCCACGATGGGAATTTAAAATTCCTGCAGGCCAGGATGCTGCTCCTGGGGGAGATGATCCCAGGAAAAGCTTCCTGGGCTGAATTGGAAGTACAGGGAGAGCCCTTTGCTGTGGGAGAAACTAACTGGCATCCTTTCTCCTGGGTGTGAGGCAGCTTTGGGGTGTGTGTGGTTACATCCTGTGCCTGGAGAGGGATGGGAAGAGGAGTCCTAAAGGAACAGCAGGCACTGGCAGGGATTGGGTGTGGTGGCACCGCTCTGGGCAGCAGGGACTGTCCCTTCCTCTGTCCTGCTGGGCGTGGTGGGGCTCCTGTCCCCTCTGCTGCTCCCACAGCTCCTGTGTCACACCCAGACTGGGCTGGGGTGGGTTCAGCCCATGGAAAACTGGGCAAGGAGGGGAGCTGCAGCCACTGATATCAGAGTGAGCAGTGTTCCTGGAGGTGCCAGCTCTGGAAGAGGATGTGGGGGTGTGAGTGTGCAGAGATTTCCCTGCACTGGCCACAGCAGCTGCATCGATTTCCTCATCCAAGCAGGACAAATCTGGCAAAGCTGTGATGTCCTGCAGGATCCGCTTTCTGTGAGAGCTGGGGAAAGGCACCTAACAGCTCTTTCCCCCTGTATTTTTTGCAATTCAGGAAATGTAAGTTTGAGGGAGCCCTGCCAACACCGGTGTTGTCACTCCAGCAATGCCCAGGTGCAAAACCCAAACCTGTCCCTGTTCTGTGGCATCAGCGCGGCAGGGGCAGTGCAGGGATGAATTCCTGGTGCTCTCCGGTCTCTCTTCCACTCAGTGAGTGGAACAGCCCTCACTTTAAAGTGAGTGAAAGCCAGGCCGGGTTCTGCATCCCGTGAGAAACCCAATCTTTGTCTGGTGCAAACCGTGCAGGACCAAACCGAGCCCTGGCAGGCTGCGCTCTGGGAAAGCAGAGCTTGCTTTGGCACAGAGGGAGGCAGGATCATCCCTCGTTAGCCAGGAGGGAGGCAGAGCCCTGCGAGGTCACCTGAGGCACAGCCCGAGCCAGCTGTGCTGCCACCAGGGCTCCTCAAGCCGTCTCTAGAGCTCAGAAGTATGAATTGCATCTCCTCACTTCTCTGCTCGATTGGCCGGGGTGAGGTGCTGGAATTCATCTCCATCTCCTCCCCTCCTGCAGCAGCGTGTGGTGTGAGGTTAAAATCCATCACGGAAGTGCAATTCCTCTGCATCCATCCCTGTCCCAAGCCTTGGAACTGCCTTGATGTGCCTGTATTGATGTTACAGCAGTAGCTGGCACAGCCCTGTTTTTCCAGGCACAGAATAATCACAGAATGACGGCTTAGGCTGCTCTCAGATACCAACTCTCCCCTCAGTCTGGATTTTCTGGATGTGGGATGGGTGGTTTGAACCCTAACAGCAGCGGAGTCAAAGGGTCAGGGGGGTATTTCTATGTAGATCTAAGTGGTAAAAACCAGCTCTCGCCCATTCCATGCAGAGGGGAAGGGAAATTCTTTCCCATCTCCATCTTTTTGGTGGGACTGCGAAACAAACTCTGATGATGTTTGTGTTGTTCCTGGCGTAGTCCAGTTGTAGAGGAGCTGTTCTGGTGAGATTAAATGACTGGACCACGATCATATCAGGAGGTAATTTCTCAGCAGGAACTGAAAATTTTGCAAAGTCTCAGCAAGAATTCCCTGTTTGAAACACGGGGAGCTCTGGGACTTTCCCAGAGAGCCCGGTGGGTGCTAAAGAAAATCCCCAATACCTCATCTACTCAGATTTCAGGCTCATTTTATTAAATTGCGTTGTTCTGCTACGTAAGGATTGATTTTTTTCTTTCCATTTTAAGAGGACTTTATTAGATAAGTTAACCTGAAAACCAGCAACTTGATATTCAAAGCATTGGCTGAAGGAGTTGTAGCCAAAAAAAGCCTTTCCTAAGATAAGGAAAAGTGAAAAATTTTGCTCCCCAGCTGTTTCGAGGTAACCCTGGAGGTGAAACCTGTCCTTTGCAGACATTTGAACACCTCTAATGATTCTCACTGGAAAAGTTTTGAGCACTTGGAATAGTTTGGGTTGGAAGGAATCTTTTAAAATCCTACAGTGAGCAGGGACATCTTCAACCAGAGTAGCTGGAACTGAGGGATGGGAATTGCGTTGCTTTCTGCTGGCCAAAAAAGGAGAGTTTTTGACCATTCCTTCTAAAAGGTTCAGGCTGGAGGAGCCTTGATTTTTTACTGTGGTGTCTCCTAGAAAAGAAAATCAAGGATTGCTGATTACACCGGGGGAAATCAGGGTGACTCACTGGTGCCTCCATCCCAAACCTGCGGGATCCCTTTCCTGCCTGCTGCATCCCGCTTCCTTCCATCCCTGCAGCAACGCTGCTGCTTCTCCAGTCCCTGCACCGATTCCTGCACCACTGGTGCTCAGCGTGGCTGCAAAGCGGCAGCAGCAGGAGAGTATTCCACCTTAGACCTCACGAGGAGCAAATATTTTTTCCTTTTCGTGCGCGGGAGCGCAGGAAAATCCCACTGGGACACGCGAGGGATGGAGCTGGGCTTTGCCCTCGCTCGGCGTTCCTCGAGTGCGTGGTTCAAAGCGCCCGGCCGCGTTGTCCAAGGGCTTTATGGGGCATAATGACAGCACTTAGCAGCAGGGTGTGTGCGGGGGAATCCTGCGGGCACGGAGGCAGCGATGGGGCTGCGCGGCCGAGCTCTTCCCGGCGTGGGCAGCGCACCTGGGTGTGCCCGGTCCCAGCGACAGCCGCGGGGAAATTCCCTTCCCAGGGCAGGACTGGATTCCTGCTGCTTCGCAAAGAAAACGCTGTGGGGATGAAGAGCGTGGCTGGAATGAGGGGAGGAGGATGAGGGAGGTTCTGGCTGGGAAGGAGAAGGTTCCGGAGAGGCACCCACTGACTCACGGCGGTGTGGAGCTTGGTGGTGTCTGCCCGGTCAGGTGCAGGCTGGCACTGGGGTGGCACTACCAGTTAAACCCACTGGAATATGGGGGAAAGGAAGGGGAAACGGCAGCGGGAGAAGCACAGGCCAGAGCACACAGGGCTTGTCCACGTGCTCAGCCAAGGCTGGACTGGCCCCAGCCCCAAAGCTGCAGCCCAAGAGCTCTCTCTAAACCCATCTCTGCTTTGCTGGCACCGCCAAGGGACCAAGCCCAGAGCCCAGGCAGTTCAGTGGGGCTTAACACTGAAAGGGGAGGAGTATCCAGGCAGGAGCCTTCCCATGGGGTATCCATCAGGGCTCTGCTGGATCAGGTCTAGGGCTGGTCTTGCAGAAAAGCCGCTCCTGAACCTGTCCATGCCAGCTGTGTCCATCTATCCCATGCCACTCTTGATGCTCATTTCCCCTTCTGTCCCTTTAAAAGTGGAAGGATTTCAGCCCTGTTGTCATCTTAGCACAGCGTGTAAAAATCCATCCGTTCATACGTCCACTGCAAATTCTGCTGGAACTCACAAAAAACACGGGAGGGAAGGAGAACTGATACATTAACTCCCTTCTCCTGAACTCCTAACATAGGGCACAGCTTTCAAAAGCAGCCTGGGAGCCAGGGGAGAGCGTTCTGCATCACAAAGGTGTTGTTTGTCCCTCTTCCTGGTTTGTCACCTGCATATTCACAGTCCCCTTCCCATCTGGGTGTTGCTGCTACCCAGAGAGAGCTTTGCATTTGTAGAGACTGGGCCATCAAAGGAGTTCAAGGTGCCTTTGGTCTCCTCCTTGCCACGGTTTCTGTCCTGGTGTTAAATCAGCCAGTTATCCTTCTATGAATACAGTGACAATTATTGGCAGGGATGCTGCTGCTCTTTCCCAAGGTGGATATTCCATTCCTTCTCACTCTTGGTGTGAAATTCTTTCCACCTCTTGCACCTTTGCACTCTCAGGCTGCACCAAGGCCATGGCAGAGCACGTGGGCTGGCTCCCTTCTCACATCTCCAGCCTTGCAAGGGATTCCAGGTGTCTGGGATGGTCCTTCCTCCTCTCCCATGGGGGTCTGAAGGCTCCAACTGTGTTGGAGAAGGCTCCGAGAGTGCCTCAGGTGTTCCTCGAGCCCAGGTCATGGCAGACCCTCACATTTCCAGCCTGGACTCATGTTCATCACAGGTTTGGGAGCTTTCCTGGTTGCCAAGCACCTTTCCCAGTGTTCCCAGTTTAAACATTCCTTTCTGGAATGGCATCTAGCCCACAGCTGGAGATGGCCAGGTCCCCACCAGGAGCCCATGCACAGGTTCTGCTGCTGGGTGAGGTGCTTGGGGACATCCTGGTCGTCCTCAGAGGCCTGGCAGGGATTGTACCCCATCCACTGGTGACCTGCTCCTTTCTTGGCAGCAGCTGGAGACCAGGCAGCAAAACCCCAGAGCATCTCAGCATCACTCCATGCCCATCTGCAAGAAACTGAGCAAAGCCGGGGTGTGGAATTCACTTTACCCATCACATTTCTGCAATTTCTGCATCTCCATCCAAGCCAGGGGCTCTTGGCTTCTTTCCTTGAGCAGAACTGGGCACTTTCTTCTGCTGAAATTCATGTTCCAGATGTTTGATGGGGCTTGACTCTGTGCCAGTGGAGGAGCTGAGGAGACCAGCTCAGAGCAATCTCCTCCAATGTCATCCAGGTTTAGTCAGAATATACCCAAAACAAAAGTCTTTGCACACTTGCCTGTTTCCTAGCTGTCAAAATCCATAATTCCCCTTGCCTGGCATAATTTCACACGGCTCAAATCAAGTCATGGACTTTTAATCCACCACTTCCCTGTATTTTATAGTCTCTGTAGCACTCATTGGTGTGTTGGGATGGGTGCAGGAACATTCATGACATCCAGGCTGGTACTAAAAACCTCTAAACCACCCCTCTCCTCAGGAAATTCACATTTTGTCCTGTCTCAGCCCGGCTGTTGAAAGCCTCAGCAGTTTGAGGGTTTTGCAGCTTCCCCTGTAACACATTTAATCCCACCTTTAATCCAGGACACTCCAGAGAAAAAACTCATCTTCCTCGTGCTCTTAGACACACCCAGAGTCTCCCACCATCCCCCAGCCACTCATTACCTCAGGATCGTGATAGAACTTTATCTCTAAACTCCTTAAAGAGAGATTTTGTCTCCCTTGTGGCCCTGTCCTGACAGTTATCTTGGCAGAGGGACACAGTCACAGATGTTTCTGCATTTCAGGAATTCCTCTGACTTTGCTTTGCTTCCAGTTGTCTGAAATCAATCCCTTTTCCCAGTCTACGCCTCTTAATTTCACTTTCCAGGTTTGCATTTCCTCCGTATCTCTGCTGGAAGACGCAGTTTTCTGGCCAAAATTACGCACACGCAGCTTTCCAGGGAAGTCACCTTTATCCAACAGAACTCACGCTGCGGGGTGGAGCAGGGAGAGAAGCAGAGCCCATCTCTGTTGCAGCTGAGCCTGCGAGAGGAATCCAAACTGCGCTGGGCAGAGCAGGAGCTCCCTGCGCTTCCAGAGGGGTGCACCTTGTCTAATAGAGATATTTCCTGAGGGGTGGGAAGGCAGGAACGAAACTCCTTGAACAGTTGCCAAGCCTTCCATTCAGTCTGTGCCTCTGCCCCCACAAGGACAACAATGGAGCCTGTTGCTTGACAGGGCTGTGTGGCATTGACAGAAAACCACTCTAAATCCTTGGCAGCCTGAGGGACACACTTAAGGGAGAATTCCCATTTTTTTTTCCCCAGCCTGCTGTAGCTGGGAGGAAATGGGACAGTCTGGACAGGTAGGACTCTATCCAAAATCCGCTGAATGTCCGGGAAATACCACTGGGCATCAGATAAAATTTGCAGAATTTACTGGGAGACCCGCAGCTCCTCCAGAGATGCAAAAATCTGGTTAATGCTGTCTCCTTTGGGAGATCCATATTTGGTTTTTATCCCTCCTGGAGGGAGAATCTTCCTGAATGTTTTGCAGTGAAGTTTCCTTTAGAGTTATTGGTGAGAGATGAGATGCAACTCATCTGACATCTGTCAGACATTTATTTTGGGATGAGATGAATCCCATCCCAGCCGTGCCACTTTCCCAACCATTGCCTGGAAGAGAATCCTGAATGACAAAGATGTCTCTCTTTAGACAGGTCGATTTTGGCTTTGAATTCACTCCTAAGCATTTTATGCCACTCCTGGGCATTTTGGGACCTATATGGACATGTGGAGTGCTGAAAGAGGATATTTCCATTGGAGGATCCTTCGAAGTGAATCTTTAGTGACCAAATTACCTTTTAAAAAACCCTTCACTTGAAGTCCTGGTGTTGCTTTCCAGAGGTGTAGAAGAACTGAGCAAAAATTCCGTCTCTCAGGAGGGTGTTCAAAAGGAATTCTTGTGAAGTTTCAATTCCTTGCACGTTCTGGGAACAGCCATCGAGATGAATTTGATGTGGAATAAGTTGCTTTAGTGATCCAGACCAGGAAAGCTGGGTTGATCCCATGCATTTGGGATGAGGAGCGAATCCTGAAGGCTCTGAGGACAGTGCCCTTCTGTGGATCACAGAACCAAAGAATCCCAGAATGGTTTGGGCTGGAAGGGACTTTACAGCCCATCCATTTCTACCCCATGCCATGGGCAGGGACACTTTTCACTATCCCAGGTGGATCTGAGCCCCATCCAACCTTTTGATATATTCTATTATTTTCTTACAGAGAAGGATTCAGGGTCTGGGAAGCTCGGTCCAGCCTATCCCCTTCCCCAGCTGGCTGGAACGAAGTGTGCTGATTTTTTAAATCTATAGAGAAAGGAACTGTCAGCCTGATCAGGCTGAGAGCTGCTCTGCTGCAGCATTAGCAGGGCTGTGGTTGGGCCATCCCCTGGAAAGATTTGCTGCTGCAAGTGCTCAGACCAAACAAGAGGCTGAGCGGGGAAGGACAGGAGGGAAGTGCAGGGCTACTGACACACGTAATTTGTGCTTCATGCCTCACACTTATTGATGGCGTTGCTGCAGAGTGATCAGTTAGCTGATTTTATCGAGCTGCCCCTGGTCAGTGGCTCGCAGTGACAGCAATGAATCCCCTCAGCTCATTCTGAGTGTGAGGAGAAGTGGATTAGCTCTGTTGCTTTTTTTTTTGAAGTGCTCATTTCCTCTCACGTGCTGCAGACAGAGCAGACTTTAAGCAGCACAGATTTATCTGCCTAACTCTCAAACACTTTGGGATAAATGAGATCCATCCCACCGTGGGTTTGCAAAAATAGGTGTAGCAGCTTCCACCACCATTAAATCCAGAAATCACCTCACCCATCCTCACGTGCTCCAGGCTGGATTATATCTGCCTAAATCGGAATTGTGAAGAAGTCATGGATATGAGCAGTAGTCAGCACTGAGTCATTGCTAACAGGAATATCATCTGGAGAAGGAAGGAGATTAATGGATCACTGCTTTTTCCTAGCAGGATGGGTCATGGATATTAGTGGATTGATTGCAAAACCTCAAAGTCACTTGCAACAGAGGACTGAGGGCACACTGGGTTTTGCCTGGGAGAGTACATGGCCCAGACAGAGAGTTGAAAGAGAATAGATAAGACCCATTAGCAGAAGATTGGGGATCAGACAGGGAAATGCTAATTCAGTGGCCACTGAAACCCTGGGTGTAAGCTGCCCACGGGCACATGGGGAGCCTGTGATCCCGAGGAGCACTGAGTCCGTTTCTGCTGCTGACTCAACGTGTAGTCTCGGTCTCCTGGTGAATGGAAGGGTCAAGCCCAGCCTAAGGCAGGGCAGGGCGCTCCCAGCACAGCTTCCTAACAGCTCCACTCAAATCGCAATTGCCCCGTTGACCAGCAGAGTCTCCAAATTCTAGCAGAGAAAATAATCCAGGGTTTGTGTAAACTGGCCTGAACTTACAGCCACGGATACCTTGGTGGGGTCTGCCAGCAGCGGTGACTGTGGTGGTGGCTCCTGCTGCCCCTGACACTGGCTCTCAGAATAAATTGAGGAATTCTGTCCTGCAGACAGGCTCCAGAAACAGGGACAATCCAGGCTCTTGTTGGATTCTTGCAAGAGCCCAGTTTTGCCGAGCTCTGGTACCAGAAGGGCAGGGCAACCTGCAAAGCCTTGACTTTGTGATTAACCAGGGGGAAAAGGTAATTCAGCAGCTAAAACACATCCCTGGGACATGGGACCTCTGGCCATATTTCTTCTCTGCCTCTTCACAAGCCTACACAAATGGCTGGGTGTCCTGGACAGAAGAGAATCAGAAAGGTGGAAAATGAGAGTTTCCTACAGGCTGTGGCAGAGGCAGCTGCCCACATCCCATTCCAAGGGACAGTGTGGGGTCACTGAGCAGAGCCAGGAGGAAGAACTGGGCCAGAATTACCTTTGACTCACTGTTTAAAAAAAAAACCAACAGTTTTTGGGTGAGGATAGCAGCCAGGGCAGCTGGCCACGTGTGAGTGAGCATGGCAGAGACCAGCAGTGAGGCGTTTAGGGTTGTTCTCTCTGTTGCAGAGCTGTGCACACCCTGTGCTGAGCTGGGTTCATCACCCTCCACCTCAGAGCTGCACATCCCATCTCAGGGAGTCGGCCAAGCTCCCTTTGCAGTCCACGAATGAGGGCTGGCAATTCCTGGCTGTGACTCAGCAGCCCTGCCAGTGTCAGCCTCGGGAGGAAAGGATCTCTCTCTCTTGGGGATCAGCAGAACTGAGATGACAAGTTGGGTGCCTGACCCCTCCTTAGGTCAGATGATTTAATTCCGTCATGCCCAAACCCTTAAGCTCATCCTGCCCTAAGTTCCCGTGGATGAAGAATTTGTATTTCTGCAAAAGTCTCTCCTTTTTGGGTTCTGTGGTGTTTCAGAGCAAAGGCTGATTCAAGAAAAGTGCTCTTGCAGGAGCAACATTTGTCAAAGATTTAGTAGTTTGGACTGATTTTCTGTAGCCATAGTGAGCTGCCAGGTGGAGGCACCTTGACAGAGACCACCCTTAAAAGTAATCCTGATTCTGATCCTGAAATCCCTGCAGCTGGACTCACCAACCCCTGTTGTCTTCCAGGCTTCACGTTTTCGTGGTTCTGCTGACCTTGCTGATAAAATCTGCACAAATTTATTCATATGCTTGTGCTGTCTGGTCCTCGAATTCCCAGACTGTTTCTGTTACTGTGAATGAGGAAGAGTTGGGTTTATCTTAAATTTCCTTGATCTTAGAGATGTCAGGAGAGGTGCCTGGGATTTTCTTTGATGCCAGGAGAATACAGTGGCATCAATATAAGGGAAGAGTGAGGGAAGTGATGTGAACTCTAAACTGACTAAACTTCAGGTCTCTATGCAGGTTTTGCTATCAAAACTGTCTGGGTGCTATGTTAGGCACGAACTTAGCCTTGGGCACCACTGTGCTAGGTTAGACTTTATTATTAATCTTAGGAAAGAACAGATGGAGACACCTCAGGCGTAATTTGTGTAATTTTCTGCCACGTTGACCCTTTTTCTGTGAAATTCAGGCCTTTCCAAAGTGGTTTTCATGCAGACCTGTAAATGCTTGTGCAAAGGGACTGACGTCCTCTCAGAGGGGGTCCCAGGCTGGGGGCAAGGAGGGGCTCATGGAAGGGCTCTCGGCTCCACTGCTGCTCTTAGCCATCTCTCAGAACTAGTTTCTACATGATCCAAGGCTTAAGCAACCCTGCTGCCTGTTTGTCCCTGTAATGACATTTAAACCTCTTGGCCCAATGATCTTCATTTGGCAGAGGTTCTGAAAAATGTTAGATACCCACAAATCTGACAAAAACGGGCAGTTAAATGGGGTAGAAATGTGAGCAGTGTCCTCCCAGGGGCTGAAGGGTGTGAGCATGTGTGTGTGCATCCTCATTCCCTGGACATCTGAAATCCAGACAGAAGGGTCAGTGCTCAGCAGTTTCAGTGCCCACAGAATAACTCCTTGCTCTGATTTTTGTTTTCTTCGACTCATCTTCTTGTTTTCTTCAATTCATCTTCTTGTTTTCTTCAATTCATCCTCTGTTTCTTCATCATTCTTCTGTTTCATAGAATTATAGAGCACAGAATGGCTTGGTCTGGAATGGTTGGGTTGGTTGTGGTCATCCACTTCCAACCCCCTGTGATGGGCAGGGATATCATTCACTGCTTCAGGCTGATCAGGGCCCATCCAACCTGGCCTTGGACATTTCCAGGGATGGGGCATCCACAAGCTGAGCCAGTGCTTCACCACCCTCTGAGTAAAGAACTTCCTCCAAACATCTCATTTAAATCTCTCCTCATTTAGTTCAAACTTGTCTTATCCCTATCTGCCCATGTATAAAATCCCTCTCCCTCTTTTTTAATAAGCCCCCTTTAATTATTGGGAGGCCAAAAGGGACTCTTCCCAGTTGTTCAGGCTGAACAATCCCATCTCCCTCAGCCTGTCTTTGTAGGACAGATCTTCCAGAGGGTTTCTTCCCCCTCTCTTCCTTCTCATTCTGAGATGGTATTTATGGGAGGCAGGAGCACATGGAATAAGTGGGCCATGCCATGAATTTCTCCATTGTTTTGCGTGGCTGAGGAAGAGATGAAGAGGAGGAACCTCCTTATTAGATTTTAGGAGAATGAAGGACTCCGGTGCTTTGGAGGTCTGTGGTTCCCAGTCAGAGCTGGGTGTCACCCACTTCCCTGGTGGGTTGGTGCTGGCAGTGATGTGTCCTGGAAAAGTCCAATGAACACCTTCTGTGAGGATTCTTTTGAGACAACAAGTATTTATTACGAAGGAAGATAGTTAAATACTTATGTAATATGTAGATATGGATAGGTAGATCACATATCTCTCTTAGCTTTGGCTTCTGCTCCAAAACATTTAGAACTCTCGGAAAATCTTCCTTTGACTGTAACAAACCTTGGGACAACCTGCTTGTGTCTTGGACTCTGAGATCCTTCAGGAACCTACAAGTTGCTTCACACCTTGATTCTGGGCCAGGAAAGTGCTGCTTTGGAGCAATTCCTTCATCTCATGTCTAAAGACTCCGAGCTCCTTTTGGTCTTGATCCTTCCAGTTGCTTCACCCTTTGATTCTGGGCCAGGAAAGTGCCGTGTTTGCCTTGTGTTTATCCTTGAACACCAGGGCAGTTCTGTTCATTTTCTGTGCTCGGGCACTGGGCTGGGTCACAGGGGTTGAGATCAAGCCTGGGATAGCAGGGAGAGTTTTCCTCTGCTGGGCTGATACACAGCACGTTTTTATCCACGCTATCGGGGACACAGAGTAATAATGTATGGAAATTACAGGCGTATCTCAGCCCCATCTCCCCTATCCCAGTGCAGGGGGGAGAAGGAGCCTGGTTAAGGCTTGTACGTATCTGACAGCGAGCAGCAAAACTTGGCTTGGAGCTGGATGGGGTTTTGGGGCATGCAAAGGCAGCATTGCAGAACTTTGGTGTGTATCCTTCAGGACTCACAGAATCCATCTGTGCGCCGCGTATCCTGACCTGCACCCAGCTCTCAGCTGGGATGCCTGCAGAGAGCTCCCAGCTCCACAGGTTCCTGGCTGGATCCCCAGCCTTGGCCAAGTCTCAACCAATGTGAATAATTGATTTGGTAGTTTTGGGGAATGGCATAATCCGCTGGCGAGGGCGTGCTGCTGAGATTTGGGAAGCTTGGGTTCAAAACCCTGCTCTGGACTGAGCAGAGGAAACTTGTGAGGCTCATTTTCCCATCCCATGGGTAGGTGCCATAACCACTGAGTTGCTGACTCTGAGGATAAAAAGGGGACATTGCGTCCTCCAACTCCACTTTGGGAATGGCACCCTAGGGGATGGGCACCTGAACAAATTACCACGAGGTAAGTTAGGGTGTGAACTCATCAGGTGCCAGTTTTTCTGTGGTAACTGCCCGTGTGAATGCTCCTTCCCTGCAATAAACACGAGATGGTTCATATTTACCAGGGGGTAAGAACGTTCACATGGCTCACACCCTGGTTTGACTCCCAGTAACTTGGGCCTGTGCCTCTAACCTCAGTACCCTTGAAAAGCCATCCCGAAATATAAAAATCAAACTCCTCTGCTTTACATAAACCACAATTTTGCCACTTCTCCGTTTCAAATTGCAATTATTTGCAACTGCATCCTTGGTTTGCCAGGAAGGATTTGCTGAGATTGACTCCACAGCACTGTTTTGGCAGAGAACTTGATTGAGGTCTTTGGGGTCCTGGTGGCCAGGACCAGCCAACAAGGACAGATAATCGACAGACACCACACCGGCTTTGCTTGCCTCATAGTGTCAGTGCCTTCTGGGCACTGACAGAATATTAATATTCCTGTTTCTCACAGCCAGCTCCCGAGCCCTGAAGAGATTTAAACATGTGGAGATATGAAGTCAGGCACATAAAACACTCTGTAGCCAGTGGAGAAAGGGTGGTGTGGTTGTGGGATGAGCAGCGCTCCCAGGTTGCCTTGAGGTCACCAGGTGCTTTTCCAAGTGCTTTCCATAGACCTGGGAAATGGTCAGAATGTGTTCTGAAGGAAAGACCTTGATTTTCTGAAGGGAAGACTTTGGAATAGTGGCCTGTGAGTCTTCAAGGGCTGCAAATATAGAAACCTTGCTTAGGAGCAGACACAGCATAACTGTGCATGAGCAAGGGAAAATGCCTTTAAAATATTCCAAGAACTGGACTGAGTGTTCCAGCCAAAAAAAAAAAAAAAAAAAAGAAAAATACCCACAAAACGAACAACCCACTTGCTTATGGGCTGGGACTTTGTCTCATGATGATCCCAAAGGCTGACTCAAGTTATCTGGGGCATCTCCTTTCAGGTGAGATGGGGAAGATTCAGTTCATCCTCGAGGAAGTTCCACCAACTGGGGGCAGCTCTGCTTTGAGAGCAGGGTTTTCTCGGAATGTCTGAGCACTCCTTCTTTCTCCAAGCACACCAGGAGTGATATCTGTGCTCTGCTGGGTGACAGAACCTCCTCTAAGAGACCTCTGGACCAAATTCACTCACTTAATTTTAGCCATGTAATGCTCAACTATCTGAGCCAACCATCTTAGAAAGTTGGGCACCTTCTGAGGGCGATTCATCCTTCCTGAGATTGGGATCTCTCTGGTGGATGTGATGAATCACTGTCTGGAGTTGCCTGTCTTTCTCCATCCCCTCTAGAAACAGCCTAAACACCTCCCTTTTAGACAGGTAAAGTTGGGAGGGATGACTGGGTGCCTGAACACCCCACAAATATCATTGATGTGATGCCAGTTGGTGTCTGGGAGGTTTTAATCCCTATTCTGAGAGAGGCTGATGAGAAACCTGAAGTGTTTGTCAGGTCCTTGACCTTCCTTGTTGATTTCGCCCGGTGAAAAGAGGTAAAAGACCCACATTTTCTTCTTCAAACTCTTCCAATTTAAACACAATATTTTACAGTGCATTTCTTTCAGGCAATATTTGCAGAGTTATTGCAAATAGTCATGATTGTCGTAGTTAATAACAAAGAGTATTTTGGGACTTTTATTTGTGGGATTAAAGCGACATCTGGCTAATGAAGGCCAGAACAAGATCTTTGCAAGGAAAGGAAGTTCCACAAACATCCTGTGCAGTGCATTTAACAGTTTTTTCTGGAGCAGCTGGTCCTGGCCATTCTAGAAAAGGGTTGCTGACCCTCAGGTCTGCAAATTCATTTTTTTAGGGTTGGAGCATTGTTACCAGACCTGTATAACCTTGGAGGGAAACCAGAAGCAACTTTTCATCACTGCAGCCTTCAGAGGGCAGCTCATGGTTTGTGGCTGGCCAAAGGCTTGGTAGAACTTTTACAGCATTTTGGAGAAATATTGAGTTCCTGACGGTGTTTGTTAACTGCAGAATCACAGGAAAAATAGAAAGGGGTTTAATTGGAAAGGACCTTGAAGATCATCTCATTCCAACCCCCTGCCATGGGCAGGGACACCTTCCACTGTCCCAGGTTGCTTCAAGCCTGGCCTTGGACATTTCCAGGGATGGAGCATCCACAGCTTTTCTGGGAAAGCTGTGCCAGGGCCTCACCACTCTCAGAGGCAAGAATTTCTTCCCAGTAGCTAATCTAAATCTCTTCTCTTTTAGTTTAAAACTATGCTGAGAGTTGATTTAAAAGCCTCTCCCTCTGAACTCACTGTTGGGGTTTTTTTGTGTGTCCATGGCTCAGGAGAAGGATGCGATTCATTGTGGCAAGCTTTCGTCATCCAAAATTAAACCTCTGGTTTATAACTTCCATGTAGAACCCTTTTTTAGGGACTAACTCCCCCAGAGGGCAATTCAATCCCACCTCTTCCAGCCATCTATCTTAGGACAGAGCAAGTTGCTCTTCTGTGGTCCTGATGATTCTGTTATGAGGTCAGAGATGTTTTGGGCGATATCATTAACTGAATTCCTAACTTTAAGGTGTCCCATAGAGATTAGATGAACTCCATTGAACATTGGTTTCTGCCACGAGCATGTGTGAAATTCCAGCCCTGGTGAATCCAGAGGGTTGGGGTTTTTTTTTTGTTGTTCCAGTCTATTGAAGTCCTGCAGCCTGGAGAACCTGTTTAAGGCTGGAATGGTGTGAACTGGCACAGCTCCATAGCCTGGAGGATGGGGACAGCAGGTGACGAATGTCACACTAACGATATTACAGCGCAGGGATCAACCCTGAGCTCGTTGTGGCTGAGCAAGCTGCAGGAGCTGCTTGCACAGAGCCGTGGCTTGAGAAGTTTGCTAGTACCTGCACGTCCTCCCAAAATCTAATTGTGCTAGTCCTCCAGCAAGCCTGACTCCAGGGAACTTTCTAACCACGCTCTGGAAGCTTCCTTCTTGCTCTGCTCTGCTGCAAACCCCTCCAGTGAGAAAGTCTCTGTCTCCAGACTGATTTCATAAGAGCACACCTCGGTGTTTCATTAATCTTTTGTGGATGTGTGCTCAGAGGAGGCAACCTGGGAACAGGGAGGTTTCCCCAGAACACCCTGAGCGAATGAGGGATGTCACCACAACTCAGGTGGCTTTGCAGAGTGTGAGTCTGGTCTTCAGTGACCTCCAGAGTTCCATGGCAATTTGTTTTTTTAGGATGATTATCATTAAAAAATTATGATTATTATTATTCTTACCATCATGGCAAAAGTGATTACAACTGAGTTTCTGAGTTAGCACAAAGTTTCAGCTCTGCAAAATTTAAATAGAATTGGCCTCATTTTTCTCCAGTTGAAACATCCATCTACATTCCTGTAACTCCAAAGTGTTTGAACACCTTTCCCTTTGCTTTCCTGCTCTTTGCATTGTGTTTCCCCTACGATTTGAGAAACTCCTTCGTTTGTTGGTGCAGTGGAATCCACGCCTTATTTAGGAAGTCAGAGGGAATGGTGGGCGTAGCAGGCTCAGGTCTTTAGAATAAAACAGGTCCATATTTCCAGGGCTTTCTTTTAAATACTGAGAGCTTGATCCCAGAGGTGATTGGGGTCCCCTGCAGTCCTGCATAGATAAGGTTTAATTGCCAAATATTCCGTCCACGGTGAATTCAGTAAAGGCAGAATTAGCCCTGCTGGACATTTTTGTATCCATACATCCCTGTGTTTGTCTCAGCGAACTGAGTCCCATCCTGGGAAGTTCCAGCATTAGTGATGGATAGCTCGACCCATTTGAAAGTGGGTCTGGGATAAAAAGGTCTGTGGGCTCATTTTTTAGGATTGCAGTGAGGATTCCAGCACATTTTCCCCTATTCACCCAAACAAGTTGGGCTGAAATGCAGTTTTTGGGAAGAGCTTTGAGCTGAGATCTTGAAGATGTCAACAGGGTGGGAGAATCCATCCTTTCTCTTGATGGATTTGGCCAGTTGGGAATTCATCCACTTCACCACGCTTCAGGTGCACCTCTGAGCTGAGCCTGGCTGGTTTCAGTGAACCACCACTGGTTCCCATTTCACTTCCAAATTGGAAGTGAAGTTATCCATATAATCCAAGTATCTGGTTGGGAGTTTGTCACTTCAAGAGTACTTGGAGTGGATAATTTCAGGAGTGTCCTGTGGACCCCATGGATCACTGGAGGTCCAGGAATGAGGCGTTCCTGTGTTCTGCCCCAGGCTGGTGAGGTGAGGAGGACTCTGCTTTTGGTCATAAAGCTGTTGATCACAAATGTCTTGGGAGCAGAGAGCAGAGGTGGGATGGGAGAGTAAAATTCTCAGAGTTTCTCTTGGAAGTTCTCTCTTAGAACAACAAAGACCTTTAGTTTGTGATTTAGATCTGACTTTGACCCAACTGGACTATCATGGTACCTATGACTAAGGACCTTTGGTGACATTAAATTGTTGTTTCCTACCTCAGAAGCAAAAGTCCTATCAACCTACCTAAAAATGGATTTATTTGTGAGAAATCAATGCCTTTTATTGTTTTCTCTTTGCCACGGGTCTGTTACAAGGGATGCTGGCTGCCTTTGGTGAAACAGATTTGCTGCTCTCTGGCACAAGCAGCCCTTAATGTTTTAAGATGGAAAAACATTAAGGAATTTAGGGGTTGTTTTATGGTTACCACTGTTAGATTTGTACAAAATTGAGTGGTTTGGAGCAATACTGATGTCCACCATGTCATGGCACCTCCCAGCATGAAGGGGCATCACTGTGACCTCTCCCTCTCCTTAACACATCTTTTAGCCACTTTTGTACTGCCCCAGGCTTTGGGAGAAATTAGAATCCAGGTCTAAGGGTTTGCCTGCGTGTGGAAGTTTCAGCAAATTAAACTCCTGATCGAGTTTCTGCGGTGCAACAAGTTACCACACATCAGCTGACCCTTGGTACCTGTCTGCGTGCTCACGGCTTGCCTGCAGCAAGTGAGGTAATTAGACTTTGCTTACCCACAATAAAAAAGGGTTAATTTAAATCACATTCACCAGCGTTTGCTGTAGGCTAGGGATTCACAAATGTAGGATTGCTGTGGGTCAGCTAGCACCAGGGAGTAATTTGAGCTCTGCTTGCTTGACCATGAGATTGAGCTCTAAGTGGAGATGGGGATTTGTCGTGTGGGGCTGTCTGAGCACTGATTCCTCCAGGATGTGCTCTGGGACATCCACACTCAGACATCTGCTGCAGAGACATCTTTTCCTGTCTCCTCTGTGGTCGATAAGGAGGAGAAATGGATTGCGGTGAGACATGATTCTCACCCTGAAGATGTTAAAAAAAATGGAGTGAAAATGCCTTGAGCTGTGCCCTCGAATGGTGTTTCTTAATTCTCTTAATTGCTGGAAGCTGGATGGCTGGCTCAGATGGAGGCCACTCCATGCCTGCTGGAGGTCATCAGCTGGACAAATGGATCTCACCTCCCACTACAATTTTGTCAATCAGTTTTGTCACAGATAATTTTGTCAATCAATTTTGTCACAGATAATTTTATCAATCAATTCTGTCGCAGACGATGAGGATCTTGTGCCATCCAAGGAGCCTCCGCCTGCCTCTCAAAAGGCCTCAGGTCTCCCAAAAATCCCATGTCAGACCTGCCAATATCTCACAAACTATGGCCTATTTCAAAGGAGAACGAGTTACTTTGAGACGTACTGTTGCAGGTTATTCAAGGGCTGCTGACTGTTTGTATTTCAGGGTTTGTGAGGAATAGGCAGGAATGTACTTCCACTCCTGGCTGCTCTGGGATGATGTCCCGTGTAGGTAAATCATTAGTGATTTCTATATATTTTATAGATGTTCACGATGACTCAGAGAACTGGAAATTCTCTGCAGGGTGCGATTCCTGCCTTCATGTGAGCCAAAATCATAGAACTGGTCAAGTTCCAAGGTATTGAGTGCACAGGAGATGAATGAAGAGGCTTTGAGCTGTAGAAATAATGACCCAAGCACTTATTTACTCTTTCAAATCAGTATCTCTCAATAGCGTGTACAATGCTGCAAGTTTCCTTTCCCTGACACAGATAATCTTTCCCTGGTTTCCTTCTCTAACACAGATAGTCCTTTCCGTAATCCAAATTTTGGTATTCCCAATTCCTTGTACAATCCTAAGCAGGGAAAAGGACTAAAATGCTTTAGTCCTGTGGAAATAGTGAATTTCCAAACAGAACAGTGATAACCCTCCTTGAGGGTTTGATACACTTGGCTAAATGCAGGTGATTAAAGCCATTTGAGATTTCCCTGGAGTCCATGTGCAGCTTTCCCACAGGTCCCTCGTGATCTTGTCTTGTCTAAGTATTTCATAGAGGGTTTTCCACATGGAAATATTTAGGAAATATTGAGGTAATTGGATTGATTCCTGAGCTTCAGATCCAGATATTTTTATCTGGCTTTCTACACTATCAGTGCCTAGTGAGTGATCCAAGTCAGTGGAGGTTTAAGGCTCCCTATAGTTGTTTATGCAGGAGTGTGCAGTGCCATCCAAAGGGACGTTTTGTGTCACCCCAGGAATCCACACGATTTGGGGAGGCAGGCTGGAGCCAGGTGGATGCTGGAAAGCACCTCCAATGGTACTCAACACACCTGTGCTCAAGCAGTTGAATTCCAGCCTGAGAATTCAACATGTGATAAACTAAAGCGGGGGGGGGGGGAAATATCCAGAGAATTTCAAGCAGGCATGTGCAATTTCTCCCAAAAGGCAGTTGTTGGGAGGTTTGCTTTGGAATGTCTGCTTCCTGATGAAAAGTGGGGTTATGTAAAGTAAGGTCAGCTAAATTACGTGTGAGATTTTTCCAGGGAATAATGAGAATGATGGCTGAGAGCTCTGGCCATGGAGGTCTTGACCATCACAGGGAGCCACTGATCCTGGAGACAGGGAGATGAAATACAGAATTAGGGAATTCTAGGCTGTTAAGGGGTTGAAATGGATCTGAAGGATTATCCTCCAGTCCCAATTCCCCCCACCATGGGCAGGGACACCTCCCATCAGGCCAGGTTGCTCAAGGCCTTTCCAACCCGGCCTTGAGAACTTCCAGGGCTGGGACATCAAAAACTTCTCTGGGCAACCTGAAAATCTGAAAGAGAAGAATGAACCAACCTCCTTTGTTTTGATTCAGCTAATCTGGATCAGGTGGAGCCAATGTTCAGGGAAGTGGAAGTTCACTTTGATGTGTGGAGATGAAGGAAGCCCACAGCTTCCAGACACTGGTAGCCTTCTACCTGCTACTGATTCTAAATTGACTTTAAGTGGTTTCCACTTTCAAGGGTAATCGAGTCATACTGATTTAGATTTGGCTCTGATTATTGCTGGAGAACAAAATCAAGGTGTTTGTCTTCCCTAGAAGGAGAAGTTGTGGCGTTACACGGGATAATCTTCCATTTACCACCAGGAGCAGCTGCACTAAAGACAGGCGGGTTATCAAAGCACAGAACTTCCTTTGTGATGAAAAAAAAAAAATGCATCATCCTCAGATGAGTGATTGCAGTGGAGCTGCTGTGGCTTGACACGTTCTCAGCCCTGAGCAGCACTGCAACAACACCTGTGCATGACCTCAACTTAATCCAAGGGCAAAGGAAGAGGTTTAAGCTTGGCTGCCTTGGTGGAGGCTCGGAGCACACGCACGGACAGTTGCAGCAGCTCTGCTGGCAGGCAGCAACTTGTGAATTACTTGATCTCATTCACTGTGTGCCAACACCTTGCTCCTCGTCACCTTGGTGAGTAAACAGAGGGAGGCACGGCCGCGGCCTCCACGTTTGTGAAGAGCGTTGCCAGGCCGACGCTCACAACTGCACGCGGACCCACGGCAGCGGATGGGCTCTGCACAGGCACGAATCCCTCAGGCCCAGAGTGAAATGAGAGGTGACAGGCCAGGAGAACCCTCAGCAGCCCGGGGATGGGGTTGGTGGGGTGATGTGGCTCAGGAATGAGCACACCTGGGCTGCCGGGCTCCATCCCCTGCTCATGCGAGGAAGGTCTTGACAAACTGGAGGGCAGTCAAAGAGCCAGAGGGCTGGAAGGACTGGTGCTGAGCAGCAAAGATGAGCTCCAGGTACTAATCTGGGCCAAGGAATGAGAGGGTAATCGCTCCCAAATGTTTGTCAGGTGTATGTAGTAAAGGAAAGCAAGGAGGGATCCTTCCACAGGGTGCCAGGAGCATAAATGGGAGAAGGAAAGAAAGGGGGATAGCAGTTAAATATCAGAGAAAGAAATTTGCCTGGAGGCTCTAGAACGTCAGCGTAGAGGAGTGATGTTAAAAGGATGGAAGTATCACCATTTGATTTATTCAACATGATCCAGGCAAGACCGTGGAAATGTGTGATGGAGGTTCCTATTTTATGTCTGGGTGGAACCAAATGAGTGATATTTTACTGGAATTCAGTGAGGTTTTATCTGCAGCTGCCGTGAATCTCCAGAGCTGCCCTGACTTTTGCGTAGCTCTTGCAGAATCCAAAGACGTAGAAGAGGCAATGGAAGGGTTGGAATTCAGGGTATGTCTGGATGGGTTTTCTAGGAGTTTATCTGTGCCTCAGCCTCAGGACTTGGACATTCACTTGTTTAGATACAAAATGGTGGAATTACAAATTTGTGACTTTGAGTACCAGGGATAACAAACTGTACAAACATAACCGATTGCAACAATTTGCGCTGGCTAGGTTTGAGTTCCTTCACACTCTCCATCATGAAACTCATCCTCTAACCTGACCAGCAGCTGCATTCAGTGCCCACAATGTCCTTGCTTGTGGATCCATGGATTTGATGGTTGGACTGTTTAGTGACGAGGAGTTGGTTGGATGGTCACAGCCAGAGGGGGCTGGTCAGTGGCTCAATGTCCTCATGGAGATCAGTGACCCCCGGGGTCCCTCAAGGGTCTGTGTTGTGTCCGGTGCTGTTTAATCCCTTTATCAGTGGCAAGGACAGTGAAATCGAGGGCAGCCTCTGCAGACAACATCACGCTGAGGGGTGCGGGTGGCACGATGGAGGGAAAGGATGGCATCCACAGGGACCTGGACAAGCTCCAGAGGTGGCCCATGGGAACCTCTTGAGGTTCCACAAGGCCAGTGCAGGTTCCTAGACCCAGATAAAACCTGGGATCAATCCAGGCTGGGGCTGAGGGGATTGAGAGCAGCCCTTAGGGTTGAGTTTGGGGCTGCTGCTGGGTGAGAGGCTGGACATCCCCTGACCATGTGCACCTGCAGCCCCGAAATCCAGGGCTGCATGCCCACAGGTGAGGGAGGTGATGCTTCCTCCCTGCTGTGCCCCCACCTGGAATGCTGCATCCAGCTCTGGAATCCTCAGCACAGGAGCAGGGCCAGAGGAGGCCGCAGAACTGCTGAGAAGGCTGGGATTGCTCAGACTGGAGAAGAGAAGGCTCTAAGGAGACCTTGGAGCCCCTTCCAGTGCCTGAAGAGGTTTGCAAGAAAGGTGGGGGAAAACTTCTTAACTGAACCTGCTGTGATAGGACAAGGTGCAAGGTTTTAAACTAAGAGAGGATTGATTCAGATTAGATATAAGGAACACATTTTTTATGATGAGAGTGGTGAGGCACTGGCACAGGTTGCCCAGAGATGATCCCTGGGGACTTTCAAGGCCAGGTTGGACTGGGCTCTGAACAGTTCTACATGCTTGAAATGTCCTTGGTCATGGCAGGGGGGTTGGACAGAAGAGTTTTAAATGTCCCTTCCAACCCAAACTATTCTGTGATTCTACAAATGGGAATTCTCTCGCTTAGGTTGCTATAACTGAGGCACGGTGAAGTTGCTGCCTGAAAGAACCTTTCCTTTCATCAGAGCTCATAGGACTTGGGTGAATGGTCAGACTACATTTAGGTAACTACGTTTTAGGTGGTTTATATTTGGTGAGATGGGTCCTACCTGAGCTGCAAATGAGCTTTTGAGAAGCTCCTGAGTGCATGAGAACAGATAATTCCTTGTCAGAGCCCCTGAGATCAGTTCAGTGCTTTCCTTTGGATTTTCCTGAGTGGGGATGAGGTGAAGAATTGATCTGGTGCCACTTAGAGGAGGAGTGGGACACAGACATTCCCCTCCTTTGGACACACCCTCAGTGTGTGAGGTGGTCACTTCTCAGCTCCCCATTATTAGAGTGTGAAAGGGCTGTACCTACAACAGATGTAAAAAGACTCTTGGGATCAACATTGTTTAAGGACTTTTCTACTTCTCTCTTTTTAGCACCCTGCTGATAAGCAACCAGCATGTTCCTTAATCAAAGGTTTGGTGTTTAAGGAGAGGCTCCTCACAGAAAATGGCCAAAAATATGCATTTATGTGGCAAACAGCCAGGGTTTATTGATTGACCTCGCAAGACACGGATAGAAGAAGGGCATATCGAACTTGCAACTAATTTTTGGGGTGTCCGTGAGTGTGATGGGATCCGGGGGTGCTCTTGGCTGTGGAGTTACCTCAGATCCCTGTGTGAATGCAGCTGGGAGGAAGGAGGAAGGGCTTTGTCATCGCAGCCAGGGTGGGGTTGGTATCTTTAGGGACAGACTGGCTGCTAAATGCTGTTAAGGACCCGGCTTTCTGAAAGTCCAGGAGTGCTGTGTGACCCCACCTGAGGGCCTGTCTTCCCAGGGGGCTGACAGAGACCCCTGGATCCCAGCAGCCTTGTCACGGTACATTCTGTGCTGCTCCAAAGTGCCTTGGGGTGAGATTTGTACAGAAAGGACAGAGCCAGGATGAATTATGCCTGTGGTGAGCTCCTTCCAGCTGAGACAAGCTCGGCTGCAGGATCTCACACTTCCCATCCAGCTGGCAGCCAAACCCACCCAGAGATGCTCTCCCCTCCTTCTGCCAGCCCTGGCTGGCCTTGGTGGCTCATTGCAGGGGGACCCTCGTGGTCCTCAGGCAGTGACTCCATCAGGTGAGTCAAAAAATGGAGCCTCCACCCCGCTGGCCGAGCTGTGCTGAACTTGTCTCAGCTGGAAGCCACTGTTTGCGTATTTTCCCGTGGCTCCTGGGATCGGTTTGATTCCAGGCTGAGGAGTGAGCGACACGCAGCTCCCCAGCTCCTAGATGTGAGCTGGCCCCGGTGGATTTGGATTGTCTCCCAGGGGCTGAGTTATCCAAGAGAGATGCACGGTTTTCTTCACCTTCACGGGGTGGTATCCCAGGATTGCGGGTGTGCGAGGAGTTAAGATCTCAGGTGTGCAACTTTTGGGGCCGAAGTAATCATTTTGCTCAGTATTGACCCAATGCCTCCTCTCACAGCCCGAGGTAGGAACTGTGTCAGGCACATGGCAGGAATTCTGCCAGGCAGCAGCATTCCCCAGATTCCTGGGTCATTAAACTGCTCTGAGAAGCTCCAAGGTTATTATCAATTATGCTGGTATCTAGATTAGTCCCTGCTCTGCCACCTTATCAGTAACAGAGCCATAAAGTTGGCCTTTGGGATTCTTATCTCCTCACTTTGATCAAATCCCCAATCTTGGTTGCTCACTAAGTTGATCTCATCTGCACTGGGTTATCCAAAAGCTGCCAGCAGCTCTGCACAGGGCTCAGGGTGTAAAAACATGACCAGGATCCCGAGTTACTTTATCCAAAGCCCTCTGAAGCCAGCTCTTTCCAGGAAATACTGATCCCACTCAAAGCACATTGAAGTGATGCACTTACAATGAAGGGAACAGGTAAAATGCCTTTTGATTTCCAATCCTCAGGAGCTGAGCTCCAGGTGAGCACAGCCTGTTCTCAAAGGAACAGCCTGACCAAAATTTCTTATCTGTCTCTGTAAAAGAAGAGGAGAAATAGCAGAAAATACAACCTAAAAAGTGGTATTCTCGAAAATAAGAGGTTTGACTTGGCTGTCCCAGTGGTTTCTTCCACATATCCTAAAAAAACCCCACAAACAGAAGCCCCCAGGTGGTTTTAAAAGGGAGCTGATAAAAGCAGACACTAATAACGTACAAACCACATGCAACAGTGGATGAATGCAGAGGTTTAAAGTGAGTATGAGGCTCAGAGGTCTAATCTGGGCTGTGTTTGTGTGAGTCTCTTGAAGGCCAATCTGCTCAGGACTTTTGTGAGCACCAAGTCTCAGGCAATTGTGGTCTGAGTCTTCGCTGGGTTCATCTGAACTTCCTACTTGTGCTTTCTCCTGGATTTTTCCTGTTGGCCATCACTAAGAATACGCTGAAAGGGAAAGGATAGGTGAAAATACGTTAAATATACACATTGTGCAAAGACACAACTGTGTCACCTCCTTGCTCTCATTTCCTAATTCAGGATATTGTTTTGTCCTTCTGTTTGGGCTCCCCTTCGAGTCAGCTCCCTCCAGCTGGACAGGCAGAGGCTTCCTGGAGGTCTTTTTATTGGAAATCCCTTACTCTGGAATAGATTTTGGATCAGGCTATGGATCAAGCCTTCCTTCTTCATGCTCAATTTTGTTTTCTACTGGTAAATCATTCCTCTAGATCTTTGTCAATTTAGCAACTGATATGAATAAATAATACCCTCAGTAAACAAGTTTTGAATTAAATCCTTCAGTGGGTAATTATGGTTGGTAAAGTAGAGCTCAACACGGATTTATTGGAAGTTTTACCTGAGAGGGGTTTTGTTGGTTTTGGTTCGTGTTAATTTTTTTATTTATTACAATTATTGGAGATTTTCATGGTTTTAAATTATGGAAGTGTTAAAACACTTGGACCAGCAATTTCTTTGGAGTAGGGTCCGACGTGACAGCACCTAACACAGGGAAACCTGGGTCATGCGTGGGATTACTCATTTTCCTTGCATTAAATCTAATCCTTATGAAAACCTTGCTTGAGCCAAACACTTAACCACATGTTTAAGCACGTGGGACATCCTGTCCTTACATTCCTGCTTGTGTCTTATTGATCCATCTCTCAGCTGGGGCATCGGGTAAATCAGGAACAAATGGAATTGACCCAAGAGGGAGAAAAGGAAATTTCCACCTTCTCACTACCTGCCCTGTTTAGTAGAGTGAGTTGAAAGGTTGAAAACCTAAAAAAATTTCAGTGATCAGACAAGATTTGGGTGGAAATGCAGAAAACAACAGCGTTTGGTGCTGTTCCAAAGGTTAAAAACAGAAAATTTGTGGATGCAGTGGGGAGGTTCCTAAATAGAAATAGAAACGAAGCCTCACTCACCCAAAATCTTGTACGTAGGTGCCACAGTGGCTTGGAAATTTTCATAACCACTGATAAATATCTGGTTATAGGCAGAGACAGGATGTGCACCTCTGCAGCTCTTCTTAAGAACATACACCCATTGATCCATCAGCAGTTTGTCACTGAGATACAGCTCAGTCATTAATAATCCATCATCTACCTGTCAACAGCTTTGTCCTCAATCGCCTAATGGAATGGCTGTTTCCATGGATGTGTGTGGTGATATTATTCCCACTTCGCAGGTAGGAAACTGAGGCAGACCAAAATGTCCCCAGCTCACAATCCCATGCTCACACCTTAATAACTACATCACCTTCTCTCCTAATTAAAGTAATTTACTGATAGAATTGATCCGTGTGCTGGCTGGGATGATTATTATCTCAAATCTAATGTTGGGACAGTTTCATAACCCACCCAATCTGTCAATGCTGAAGGTTCTCCATCTCCAACAAGAGGGCTGAGAATTTTTGTTACTCAGTGCTCATGAGGTCCCTCTCTGTGCTTAATCCAGAGCTGTGAGCCCGAAATTGAAATTATCACTCTTAAGGTAAAACACACACACACACAAAAAATAAAAATTCTGGGGAAAATCTGCTGCAGTTCTGATTGGCAGTGTTTGATGATTAAAAACATGATTCATCCAAAAACAACCCACGCCTTTCAGTCTGTTCCCAGAGCTCTGGCGCCAACCAAATTCTGGGTACCCAAGAGACATTTCTGTCCTGTCACAGCAAGCAGCAATGGAATTGCAGCAAGGCAATTCCTTCCCCTGCGCTGGCACAGGGTGTCTTTCACAACGATGACCCAAAGTGAGTCGAGCCTCACTTACAGGAAAGCCTTGGGTGCCAGAGCCTTTTGTTGAGCAGGATGCTGCTGGACAATGAATGAAAGGGCCACGACCGAGGGGTGTTCCCAAACAGCGTTTTTAGCTGAAGACCCTTGCTGATAAGTGATTAGATGCTCTCAACAAAAAGGTGGTGCTAAAAGGATCAAGGAGGAAAGTCGGTGCTGAGTGGGAGCAATTTGGTGGTGAGAATCAACATCCTTATTCCTGTAAGGCTGGAGAGGGCTGGTAATTCCAATAAATCCCTTTGAGGCTTGCCACATCCCGGTTTCAGCCAACGCTGGGATGGGTTAAAAGAAGGAGGGGCAGCATTGTAAAGCCATGATCTTATCCAAGTCTCATCCAACGCGCTATTTCTATGGTTGGAGATATATTTCATCCCATTGTCTAAGGCAGAACCTGGTGCTCAGCCCTTTGAGGGCTTGTGGGGAGTGCTCCTCTGATCAGAGAATTTTACAGCCCTCGGTGATAGGGGACTTTGTGGGCTGGAGCCGGGGATCATCTCGGGCCTGATGGTGTCAGATTCCTTCCCGAAAACAATGAGGAGCTTGAGTCACTACTGGGGTGGGAAAGCTCCAAGGAAAGCTTGGGATGACTCTGTATCTTCAGGACCATCAGGACTATGAGGGCTACACCTACCTGGTGGCTCCTTTGTCAGGTCTAACAAGCCCTGTTTGAGTTAGAGCATTCAGAAAGCTGCTCCGGGTGGCATTTCCTAAAATTCCTGTAGCTCACATTCAGACCTCTGCAGTTAAACCTTAGAAGAATTTATTGGAACCTACTGTAACGTCAAAGATCAAGAAAGGAACGAATAATTCAGGTTAAAACTCTGGTTCTGAGCACCAGAGAGGTTTGGTGATATTCAAAGTATCTCTGTAGGTGACTTGCTTCAGTTCCATGTCCAATATGCTCATCTGTGAAGGGGAGGATGATGTAGCTCATGGAGTGAATCAGTCATTCCTCTCAGGTTTGGATGTCCTTCTGCTTTTCTAGGCCTGCTCCAGCTTTTCAGTACACCTGGATGTGGCATTTTGGGTCCTGTTCTTGCCAGGGCTGGGTGCTGGGTTATTCCCTCCTCCTTTGGGCTCGCTCTCCAGCCCTGCTGTGCTCAGCATCCACATCCTGGGGGTCAGTCCCCAAATCCCCAGATCCTCGTGGAGCCTTCACACGGCTCCTGCCACTCCCACAAGCCTGGCTTGGCACCCTGGGCACGGAGGTGGCATTAGTGGTGACATCCTGAGCCCTCTCTTTGTGCTGCTGCACTGACTGTCCTTCACACTCCTCCACTCTTTCCATATCCTTCAGGCTCTTTGAGTGACGATGTGCTGGAGTTTTTTGGACTGTTGGTAAGAAAGTTAAATAGCACTGAGGTGATCTCAGGAAGTTCCAGTTAAAACCAGCCTCATTTGATGGCAATTGTTTGGCAGAGTGACACTGGAGAGTTGTCAACTCCCCACGTATTTCTTTTGTACTCTGCTGATCCTAAATACGACCACTTTGAACTCTCAATCCACTCTTTTTCTTTATATTCTGACTAAAAATGCTGTATCCACATCACTTTTATCACCTCCGTTTAACAATCTCATTTAAAAATTACATGAAATTAGTTTTCCATAGAACTGTGGTTACTACCACTAATTATACTACAACTTTTCCATCCTCTCTGGGTTCAGTCTTGTATCATCCATTTCCCTTTTGGGCCAGATAACAGATTTACAGTTATCCATTTGCTCTTTAACAACACGGTGGATTCCTAACCTATTTGGCATTCTCTTGTTTTCCATCATCACTTGGAGATTTATTACAAATGTTAACAGCAGTTATCCAGAAATATCCGAGATTGCCTTCCTTCTTTATCTCCTTGTTTATCTACAGGAGGTTAATATATTATTAGGGACTACAAATGTGTGAGTGAATATCTCTGTATCTTCCCTAACAATGCATTGAACAATTATTTATTGGTCATCCTCATCTTAGCACCACTAACCATGGATTATCCACTCTGGGCTTTCCTTATCACTTATCTGCCTTATTGTGTCCTAATTTATATTCACAATTTCCCACTCTTCTCACCTGGTCTTTGAGTGCACATATGAATGGGGTGAGTGAAATTCATGGGAGGTGATGAATTACTTTTAAACCACTCCATGGGATTTCACCTACTTTTTCTTTTTTTTTTTTCTAAGAGCAAAGGTGAATTAGGGAATTACATCCACTTTACTTTAACTTATGCTCTACCTGAACAGATTTTTCTTTTACCCCTGTACTGTAGTTCAGTGTTCCTGTACCACAGTCCAGGTAGAAGCATTGATTCCTTAGAACCAGGAAATGTGTCCTTTTTAAAAAAATCATTTACCAAACCAAAAAAAATATTTCAAAACTTTTTCAGAACCCTCCCAGCCCCTCTCACTCAGCCTGCTGTCACTTTGCACCTCGCCTTTCAAGACCTTCCCTGTTATTTATTATTATGCCTTAGCAGTTGCCAGTTCCAAGGAAGTGGAAAGGTTCCTTGTCCTGAGCACCGTGTTGTGCACATAGCAAGAGACAGTCCCTGCCCTGCAGCACTTCAAATCTAATCTAAAGAGACAGAAAAAAAGGTGGGTGAAACGAAGAATTATTAGTATGGCACGATGTTAGCAACTCCTTACCCCGGATCCCTGGCAGCTTTCCAGTCCCCAAAAAGGACAGGAGTGCAGGGATTCCTTTTCAAGGTAGGAGTAGCGCAGGGGGTTTTGTGGTGGAAAGTTTTCCACCCTGATTTTGCCACAGAGGAAGGGTTTTGTTTATGCGTATTTGGCACATTTGAAGCAGGGGTCTACCAGAGAAGAGCAATGGCTGTGAGGAGCTGCTGAAGGCTCTCCTGCTGCTGTGTCAAAAAAAAAAAAAAAAACAAAAACCAAAAAAACAAACCAGAATCCACATTTCTGCAGCTGGGAAATTCAAGGGAGCATTCCCCTTCTCCCTGTCGAGATTTGACATGTGTGGACACAGACAAGGAGCGGGGTTTGCTTAGGCAAAGCACCAGTGCTGACTCCTGCTATTCTGCTAACTGCTCTTCATTTTCTACTTACTGCTGCCTCCCATCCTGCCTCATTCCTGGCCCCTTCTCTCTTTCTTTCACCCCTTCATGTCCTGCCTGAATGCAGAAAATGAGCTTTTTTTTTTACAGCAGGAATCATCTCCCTGACACTTCTCCACTGAGCTCTTAACACAATGGGAGCCCTAATCTCAGACTCAGGTTCAAGGCATAATTGTAATAATTATTGTTGTTATCATTGTAATAACAATGATGGAAAGATTTAGAGAAAGCAGGGGGGAAAAAAAATGTTGCTACCAGCAAGGGAAGATTACCCTGATCCTGGAAAGAGGTGTGGATCAGCAACTTTTAATCACCAGATAGGTTTCCTCTTCCAGGGTGGGGTGATGCAGGAGCTCTAGTTGTGCTCCCTGAAGGAGCATGTGCTGGGAGCTGTGTGAGTGGGTCAGTGAGGCTGCAGAAAGGGGTTTTACTAATTGCAGGTGCTCAGGAAGGTGGGGAATGGACTGCAGGCATCCGTCCAGGTCCGTCAGCAGATAGTGGCCCGGACCTCACGGCCAGAGAAGTCAACGTTTGGCCACTTTTGGGCTTTGGAGCTTGGGGTTAACAGCCAACGTGGGCATGTGGGGCTTTCTGCCTGTCTCCTTTCTTTGGAGCACAGCAGATAAATAGCTCCAGGTGAAGGCCTGCACATTCTTTATGAAGCAGAACGTGCTGTTGGTGTAAGGAGGCGAATGTGTGGCCCGGGGCACCATGTGCAATGTAATGTGTCTCGAGTCCCTTGCACGGGCTTGTTTGAAATATGTGTCAATAACACCAGCAGCAGCAGCAGTTTGCTGCTCAGAAAGGAAAAGGAGGTGAGCGTGCTGAGGAGAGAGGGGAAAGCAGCGTGGGGCGGAGGGCAGATGGGTCCTCATCCTCCCCCATGAGCCTCCTCAAAAACCCCAAACCCTCCCCTCCTCAAAAACCCCAAACCTTCCCCTCCTCAAAAACCCCAAACCTTCCCCTCCTCAAAAACCCCAAAACTTCCCCTCCTCCCCACCACCAACCCCCTGCTCCTTGGTGAGATCACCTTCATTGCAGTGAATACCCAGCACTTCTAGGAGAGATCCAGTGTATTTACTTACAAACTCCCTTTTACAGCAGAAGCAATAAATGATCTCTTGCAGGGAGAGGGTGAAGCCTCTAATTATTCTTTTTAAGGGCGTAAACCAAACCCAGGTTAAAAATTATGGGGGATTGAATGTTTTCCTCTTCTTGCTTCCTGTTCTAGACAGGGTTCAGGGTCTCAGTGATTTCAGCAGAGTCAAAATTAGCACCTGCAAGGCCCGTGTGTGGGAAGCCACAGTCCTTCTGTGCAAACCTCTTTGCCACCACTGCCACGAGAGGTTGGCTCCAGCAGCACCAGCAGCTCCTGCAGGGAAGATGTGTCAGCACATCCCTGGGGGAACTGGTGGATTCCCCATCTCTGGGTATCTCTGGATCAAGAGTGGGCACCTTTCTGGAGGAGGTGATTCAGCCATGGCCAGTGGTGTAGAGGAGATGAGCTAATGGGTGGTCTAACTTGGTAATTGTACTCTTTGATGAATCCGTAAGATTACAGCGTTGTTGGAAAGGAGCTCGGCAGAATTCCTAAGCTTTTGTGACTGCCTCTCAGCAGTTCCCCTGCCCCAGATGAGGAAAACCATCTCACAAGGAGGCAAGTGGTGCTGAATCTTCAGAATTTTGTGTCCTAGTGAGAATGTTCCTGGCTTGGTCTACAGTGAGAACAGCTGGGTTTGGGTCTTTGCTCCTGTATTTGTTACAATTCCCACTGAGGGGGTTTCTACCCTACTGCAGACCCCCTTCTCATCCCAGCAAGTCTCTCTGGAGCTCAGAACCAGACCTTTGGCCAGAGGGGATGGTACAGGTGAACACAAACCTCTTGTTTGTCACCTGACTAAATAACCCGGAGGTCAAAGTGGGATTCATCCCATTGGACACCTGCACTGCCAGTAACTCACACCTGAGGTATCACAGAATCATGGAAGGGTTTGGGCAGGGACATCTTCCACTATCCCAGGTTGCTCCAAGCCCTGTCCAACCTGGCCTTGGACGTTCCCAGGGATGCACAGGTAGCATTGCTCTTTCATGGCCAGTGGAGTCCAGCTCTTAACTGGACTTAACTCCATGACTTAACTTCTAATTAAAACTCTATCTTGACTAGGCCGAATTCCTTGTGACCTAATGGTGTCCAGTTCTTCCCATTGGACGTGTGGGATGGCTGGCTCAGGTCTGTGTTGTGGCCTTCCACAGGAGCTGAATCCCACCTGGCTGAGGGGGCCACATCAAGGTTCCCAGTCCTGGTGTAGATTCCCAGTGGTATCTGAGACACCAGGCAGGGCTGGAAGTCACTGCACAGGTCCTACAAAAAACTTGGGAGCCAGGTTTGAGCCCCAAGTGGAGCTGGAAGGGTGTGAGATGTCCCCGTGCACTCAAGCAATCTGAGCCTCCCATGTCCCAAGACACCTCACCAGCTTTGGGAGACTTGACCCTCCTCGTTCTGAGCTTCTGGTTTCCAAATGTTATTAGTCAGCATTAGTAGGAAAAGGAGGGGTGTAAGAAAGAGTTCCTTGAGAGCACCCACGGTGCTTCTGGTGGATGCTTGGGTGCACCAGAGCAGAGAAATGTTCGATGCAGCCTCCAAACACAGGGATGTGTCAATAGGTGTGTCCGTGCATGGGTACACGAGGGGAGGGAAGGGAACAGAGGGCAGAGAACATCTGATGGTGGCATCGGGGGTGGCACATGTTCTTGTGTCCGTGGCTTTGCTTCCACTGCCACTGTCAGCCTTGCAGTTGAGCAATTCCTTCCAAGGAAAGCGCCCTCTCTGCCCTCCTGGTTGGTTGTAAACGGGGTGATGTCCTGGAGGTGAAGAGCTTAGAGACCTGTAAGCTCCTGGCATTTTTGTGCTGTCAGATCTCCAGGTGTTCCTGCTTGGTGTAAAATAACGGAGCCCTTCTTCTGCCTGCTAAATCCCCTTCTGTTCCTCTGAACCTCGGTGATAATTTGTGAAACGGAGTTCCATTAATTAATTAGTTAAGCATTGTAATAAATCCCAGAGTTGTGCAAGGCCTTTTAAGGCAGTAGTTATAGCACCTGTATACCATTTAGTATGTTAGTCTTGTAAAATTCTTTGAAAACTAAACTTTCTGTTTTCCAGGCAGTATGGACAGTTGGAAATTCCTATATTACTTAATCCAAAAAAAAAAAAAGTTGCTAAAATCTTGATTGATTTGTTCAGTTAAATATTTCTGGCCAGTCTAAATATCTCCTTTAGATTCCTGCTTTTCCACATTCTGATGCATTTTCAGTGGCACAGGAGAGGTGGTGGGTGTCCCATCCCTGGAAACATCCATGGTCATGTTGGATGGGGCTCTGAGCAACCTGATCTGGTTGAAGACATTCCTGATTGTGACAAAGGGGTTGGAGTAGATGACTTTTGAAATTCCCAGACAAACCATTCCTACACAAGCAGCTCCATCATCCTCTAATTCTGTATTTAGGGTCTAGGAGCATGGGAAAGCTGAAAACCAGGGAGTGAGCAGCCTCTTTGATTGCTGCTGCAGCTCCTTGGTGAGACAGAGCTGCTCCAGCAGGTGCTGCCTGGTCCCTGTGTCCCCTCAGGCTCCTCAGACCCCACATGAGACCCATGGGTGAATTTCCTCGTCTCCAGTGGAGCTCCCTTCCCACAGCCTGGTTTTGCCACCCTTCAGATCTCCTGTGAAACCCAATTATGAACATTGCATAATCCCCCAGATCCATCAGTGCTTCAGTTCTGCAGGCAACTCAGAGAAATCCAAGCTGGAAGGAATCCATCTGCTAAGCGGAGTGACCCTGCAGCTTTATTATTATTATGATGATGATGATGAAGAGGAGGGCTCGTCTCTGGTTTCTAAAGTAAACACAGGAGGCATCTTGGCAGAGGAACGTGCAGCAGAAAGCTGGGATTGCTTTCCCAAATTCTTGGCCGCTTCCCTCGCTGCATGTCAAAGCTGGTATCTTTGCTTAACAGTGATCACCCCTCCACGAGCTGATGTCTATCTGGCAGCCTGTCTGCAGCTCCCCAGCCGCTCTCAGAAAGAAATCATTAAGGCTGGGATGCTGCTCAGGGAGGTGTGCAGGTGCTGCTCCTTCTGCCTGCCACCAGAGAGATTCCCCAGCCCTTCCACAGAGGCTCCGTGCCCCCAGCACTGAGGGGTTCTTTGCTCTTCACCCAGAACCTTATTTCATCCCCCAAGTCAGAGATTTGGGTTTCTGCTGCTCCAAGGGCAACTCCTTACCCACTTTCTTTCCTCAAAATCTTTTCCCTCCTACCTGCAATGGGGATGGTTCAGCCTGGACAAGGGAAGGGTTCAGGGTGACCTAATTGTGGCAAGAGAGCTGCATGAAAGATGGAGAGAGACAATTTCCAAGGGTCTGGAGGGACAGGACAAGGGAGAATGGATTCAAACAGACAGAGAGTAGGGCTGGATTAAATATTAGGAAGGAATTCTTCCCTGTGAGGGCAGGGAGGCCCTGGCTCAGGGTGCCCAGAGAAGCTGTGGCTGCTCCTGGATCCCTGGAAGGGTCCAAGGCCAGGTTGGATGGGGCTTGGAGCATGCTGGGACAGAGGAAAGTGTCCCTGGCCATGAGAGGGGGTTGATGTAGATGGTTTTTAAGGCCCCTTCCAACCCAGGCCATTCTGTGTTTCTGTGATTCCATGATTCTTCCTCCCACCCAGTTTCTCTCCCATTCATCAGCCTGACCCCTTCCAGGCATTTTCCATCTAGGCACTGCCTCACCAGTCGAGGAGTTTCCACTCTGGAGAAGAGTTCTCTTCCTCTGAGGAACATCAAGGCACCACATCTGCCAAACCACTTGGAGAAGAAACTCCTGGAGCCACGGCTCCTGGTGTGAGAACACCAGACTCCAGCAGGTTCAGGGAGAGGAGCTTGGAGAGGAAAGCTTGGTCCTTCTCTGTGCTGTCTGGTGCTGCACACGTGGTGCCATAGTAACTCTGGCTGTGTTGTTGGAATTTAGACCAGGTCTGTTGCTTGATCACTCCAAAGACTGGAAGAATCTTTCATATAAATCACCTTTTTTCAGCCAAGAGATTTGGAGAGTGGGTGGCCTGTTACTTGAGAGTCGTAAAATCATGGAATGGTTTGGGTTGGGAGGGACCTGAAGGATCACCCCCTTCCACCCCTGCCATGGGCAGGGACACCTCCCACTGTCCCAGGGTGCTCCAAGTCCTGTCCTACCTGGTCTTGGGCATTTCCAGGGATCCAGGGGCAGCCACAGCTTCTCTGGGAATTCCATCCCAGTCCCTCCTCACCGTCACAGGGAAGAATTTCTTTGTAACACCTAATCTGAATGTATATATATATATATATATATATATATATATATAGCTTCGTTTCTCCAAAACAGATTATAAANCCATGGTCATGTTGGATGGGGCTCTGAGC
>WEKY01027495.1:0-29564 GCA_013390045.1 Picathartes gymnocephalus
TTCTTGCACGTTATCCTGGTTAAGCTTTCAAGTCATAACATTTTTTGCACTTGACCATAGCAGAGTCTAGTAAACTACTGTATCTCAAACACTGTATCTTTAAAATATCTGATTTGCCATCCACTGTCATTCTTCATAATTTTATCTTCACAATCCTTTTCAAACACATTATCAGTTTGAATCTAAATACAAGGATTTACTTACTGACTTTTCTAGGTCTTTCATGTTTCCCTGTTCTTTTGAGGTACTGCAAGGCAGGCTTCCAAAGAAGAATTGCTTATGGCTTTTGCTGTTATGCTTCCTCACTCCCTCTTTGGCTTTTTTAATACAGACATCTCATTAGAATGATCAGACACAGATATTATTTCAAAAAAATATACATTTTTCCACAAGCTAAGCCACATTTAGTAATCATGACTAATCTAAAGCCTTTAACAAGCTCTTGGAATAGACGACAACATTCAAACTGAAAATATGAGAATTAATTTGAGACATATCTCGTGTGACAGAGTACAAAATGCAAACCTAAATCCGAATAGATTTAATATAAACACATAAACTCCCTAAAATACTAATTAAAATTGCAGTAAGAAACATCAAAATTACAGCTGTCTATTCAATTTTCTATAGTACAAAGAAACAACAGGACAACTGTAATGAAACAATGGTCATAGAAAATTTATGATCACTGGAAATTTGTAATTGAAGTCTAGAACAGTCCTTTAGCAAAACATCCAGGCTACAAAAGAATAAATATAGCAACAGAAAATAGGGATAAGTAAATGAATCAATACTGTAAGTCTTGTATACTGGAAAAGCTCATGTCATTTACACATCTATATGTCAAAGTCTGTTCCCTTGGAACACTGCTGACTCATTCAGTCCTTAGCAGCTATGTATCCTCCCTTACACAAAACTCATTCTGACATAAAGTATCTCTGAAAACACAAATCATCTATGCTGCAGAGATGAAAACACAATAATGTATTTTTATACTGCAACCAAACAGAGTTACGTAGCCACAGTAATGGCAAGCAAAATGTGACGGTACAAGATCAGAAACAGTTTCTGTGAAATACCTGAAAGACTACAACAGCTCCTCACAGATTAGGACACTTCAAGTCAATTGCAGAAGGAACTCACACAACTGCCTTTAGTTAAAAAGGGAATTTCTTGGAATAATGGAGTGTGCATTCATTTTGCTTATTTTTGTTGAATATGATGAACTTCTGCTCCAGTGGTCCTAAGTGGTTAAAGCTATTCAGCCCAGTGAGACTCAGATCACCATTTCTGGGATCAATTCGCTGTCCACACACAGAGCTAACAGAGGGACATTTTGTTTGGATTTTTTTTTGCACTGGTCCAGTCAACAACATGATACTCTTGCTAACAACTTTTTAAAGAATCCTGGTGCCAGTTCAGAAAAAAACATGGAAAATGGCTAGCAATCAAATCTGGAGATACCCCAAAGACTTGCCAACTCCGAGAAGGCCCTCCAAAAATGGGATGACCATATGTACACACATTATAGATAAGGGTGGCAAGGTAACTCAAGCTGTGACCTGACTGTCCCTTGAGTGCGACTGATTCCTGATCAGAGGATGTAGATAGTTTTGGTTTAATTTCCCTACACTAGGAAAGTCAAGATCTATTTTCCTATGGAAATAGATCATCTATGGAAAATTTTCCATATTTTACTGTTTTGTGTATTTTATAATTGATGCTCAAAGACAAGTCCCTAATACACTACCCCCCAGTAAACTGCTTGTTTAAATTGAAATAAAACCAGAAATTCCGTTTTGACCATGGCATATTGTTTAATGCTCTTCCTATTTTTCAAAGACAGAATCTAGGTTTTTCTCCAGTAATTTAAAATATTTACATGTTTTTATTTTGTCCCACTTGCATTAACAAGGAATCAGTCAAATCTCTCATTTTTGTAAGATCAAGAACAGATATTTACTCAGTAATGCACTGGGTGTGGCAGGAAGAATGAAGGGAAGGAAGATGCAGCTGAAAATCTGAAATTAGAAATGGGGCCCTTGCTGGAAGTAACATGAGTTCTAGAATAGAGCGAGCAGAACTCCTGGAAACAACAGACGAAGTGAGCTGACAAGATAAATGGACGTTTGCATCCAGGGGCAATTTGGCAACATCTGGAAATTTGCCAGTCAGGTGAATCACTGTGATACAGAAACCATCTTAAAGAACTGCTGCTAACCATCCAGAACAAAAAATAAAGATAGAGCTCCAGCAAATGGATGTCTGTTGAACATCTCACGAACAAATACCTGAACCGTACAAAAGCAGCCTTGAAGGACCTTGATGAAGACAGTATCTCTGGGAGCTTTTCTGAGGGGACTGGACCAAAGGAACTCAAGAGAAATACAGTCCATGGGTTAGAGGCAGTATTTACAGAGAGCGGTATTTCCTGCTCTCCAAACACAGAAGCCAAGTCCTCTGAGAAAGAAGATGATTAGCCTGGAGAGATTTTCAGGAAGTTCAGGAAATAAGATCCAAGTACAGGCTAAAGGCCATGCCATCATGTGGCAGGAGGACATGGCAATAGACCACTGACGGCCGTGCTGACGCCCTTCTGTCCAAACACCAAGTATCCTTCTGTCCTGGAACCACGGACCTATGATGGAGGGAAAAGTGGGACTGGCACTAAGCAACTACGGGTTTTCAAGACCAGATACCACCACGCAGTCACTTACTTGCTAGAGGCAACGGTCATATGACGACACAAAGGTTGTGGATCACAAGGGAAGAAGCATGGGGTCTGAGAAGCCTGCATGTCTGCCTTCCACGGCTGCCAGTAGCACAGGGAAAAGGCAAGAGAAAGATTTTAGAGGGAAAATCTAGGACCCTACATGGGAAGCTGAAATGAAGGTCTTCTGTGTAATTATGTACTTGTACACCATACAGTACTGCAAATGGAAAGATGTGCAAGGATACTTGGCTAAAAAGTGAGGTTTCATATTTGCTATGGAATGGATAATCCTTTGTATGAGACATTTCAAGACAGAAGCAAGAAGGTCACTTGAATCTTAAGGGAATCAACCTGTTAGCATTTCAAATCGAGAAGGTAATGAATGAGAGTCTTACTGATTAGTGGGGGATGATGGCTGGAAATGTAAAAGATGGAGGGTACAGAATGGCACATGGTGTAGTATGGGTCTTCTACTGATGAAGAAAACCAGAAAAACTCCTGCTTAAGGAGTCCATAACAGAAAGTGCCAACCCTTGCCTCTGATGGCGTGCAAGCTCTTGTTTGAGCTCTTGCAACTGAAGACCCATTCCACAAATGACTAGAATGTTCTTTGGTTCAACATCCCAACGTGAAACATGAAGGCCACAATACCCTCCAGTCTCACTGAACTTCAGAGAAGGGAGCTACAGAAGAAACAAAAGACTGTCTTCATAAAAGAGGTAGTAAAGATACTTAATGCAGTATCAATGCTCCCTAACAACAGCCTAAGGAAAGGACTACAGTAGCATGAATCACCTATCAAAAGGAGCCTGACAAAAGGGAAAAATGAGTGAAAAAGATGAGGAAAGTTCATTTTTAAGATGTGCTTCTGAGATCTTTGAAAACACAAGCCAGTGAAGTTGAAGAATGAAGATGAATCAAGAGGAGGCTTAGATCTTTAGCTCACTACAGGCATTGTGAAATGATGTCCTTCTATCCACACTGATTGCATCACATCCATGAGATGTGTCAGTAATGGAAGAATCATTTGCAGAGAGGTCAAGGATAACAGCAACATAGTACTTAAGCTGTTTTGCAACGTGCAAAGTCAAAGAGAACCTATGAATGGAGAACCTGAACAATTTTTGTGCTGTTCTCATTTCATTCCAAGAGCCAAAAATAAAAATCAATTTACTGAGCTGGATAAAATATCTGGTTTAAGAATGAAGTCACATCTGAAGTGGGACTTAACAGTTACCTAACACAGTTTCCAAATGCTCAGAAAGAGCACATCATTATTTCAGTGTAAGGCTAGAACAGGAGCTAGCTAATTATCCCACTGAAGGAACAAATAAAACTAGACTCTGACAGTGAGGAAAGAGTCAGGCCTTTGGATATCCTCCCTCTTTGCTGGCACTCCCCTACCATTACTCTGGGCTCTGAAGCTGACTCAAAAGGAAAAGCTACCCTCACCTGTTGCCTTCCCAGCATCATTCTAAGGCTGTATCTGAACGTGCTTCTGACCCACACCTGCAAAAGTGATAAAATCTCTCTGAAGAGATGGAAGCACAGGCTGGGAGAAGGAGGAAGCGGTACTACAAGTTCAAGTGAGAGACATTAAGAACTGTTTGTTGAATTAATCATTATTTCCTAATCTTTGCTGCATAAGGATATATAGAGAACAACACTCCGGACAGTGATTAATGAATACTTGCTATTTGCTACCAAAGCAGCAATTGTCAAATCTTTACGAACAAATGATTTGCAAAAGCTGAATATTATGAAAACTTTGAAATAACAAAGTACTGCTGTGAAAAAAACAAGGGGAAAGGGACTAATATGGGAAATTAAAAGAATAACAAGAAGTTCTAAGCAGTAAGTCAGTTACGGAATTTAGCTCTGGATGCTTTCCCTTTAGAGAATTTGTAGGACTTGCATGATCATTAGACTATTGAACTATACAGTTCAATAGTCAAAATGTCTCTTGTTACTCAAGAGTCCCATGGCCAAGAACCAGAACTTAAATTAATCTAAAACTGTTTAAAAATAGCTTGAAACACTTAAACATTTTAATTGAGTATATTATAACTAGTGACTGTGTTTAGTAAATGAGATCAGTGGCATGTGATTTAGCAAATATAAGTTAGAAAAAGACAGGCTGAAACTAATGTCTACTGACCATCGTCACTGACTAGCAGTAGTATTTTAGCCACTACTTCAATCCTCTAGTAACTAATTTTTATTGAAACCATACCCATATACTTTGTGAAACTCAAACATAAGCTTTCAGGCAAATTACGGAGATATTTTTGTGGATTTCCAGCACTGATGAAATCTCTATCAGTTGATGTTCACCAACATCAATTCACAGCAAGAGAAAAGACATCCAGATCATTACGTGTGGTCTTGAAACACGAGTGCCATCTCTTGTACTGCAGCTGAGTTAACTTAGGTAATACCTGGAACTCTCAGTACAGAGCTGGCACACATTTTTGAAAAAAGCCTCACTGATTCAAAAGACGTTCACCTTTTTGATATGGTCGCACTTGATCTTCTGTATTTTAGTCTGCTTTAGTGAAGGATGTGGAAATTAACTACACATACTTAAACAACTAACTCCAAGCTAAATTTTCAAGACTTTTTATTGCACAGAAGCACCATGGCAGCATGATGCTTGGTTGCCATCTTGGGTGAAACCAACGATTAGTACATTTTTATTTTTATCCCAAGTAAATCACAACACATAGAAATCAGAGAAGTAATTATAACCTGGGTCACTGCTTGGACTGTCATTATTCCTTTCCTGTTGAAGCAAGCTGGTGTGATCTGATGTTCAACTATGGAAAATGTGGAGAGGAGACTCTTGGTGACTCCAGAGAAAATATCAAGATACAAAAATTTACCCATAACAATACTAGAGAGAACACTGGATCCCTGCTATTCTTTGAACTGTCTGGATATTCTCATCCTGAAGGGTAAAAATCTTACTGATACTTCAAGCTTTTCATAGTGACTGAGCAGTACTGGCTTGAGGCATTCTGAGATACAACTAAAGAGATTATAGAAAAAGTCAAAATAAGAGACTGAAAACAAGTATTGTATCAAGCAAATTTCTTAATCTGACTGAAGAAAAGGAATTTTTTAAAGCTAACCTCAAAAACTGTAAAACTAACTAAGAGAAATCTCAAGATTATCTGGGTAATATTTTAAAATAAAGATGATTATCTTCATTAATCAATGCATATGACGCTCGCCTTTTCAATAATTATTTGCTTATTGTTATTCTCGCTTATTTCACTTATTTACTATAGTACTAGTTCTTATAGGTACATTTTCCAACTTGTTCAGGTATTACCCTCACTTAGATACAAACACAGCAAGATGTTTTAAGATGCCAAGCAACAGCTCCTCAAATAGCAGCTCCATGATTTCAAGCAATGCAAAGTTGTACACAGTGAAAATGAAATCACATCAGAAACTTTTTATTAAATCTGTAATTTCAATGTGTTTCCCTAGACACACACTCCTGAACACGTAATTGCATATACTGGGAATTAATTTCTTAAGTGAATGGTTATTATTCCAGAGTAATCCCCCTATGAAGTGACTCACGTAAATGCTATATTACATACATGATGTAAACATCTGTCCAGCTTACTATGCAGTCACTGTTTCTTGAAAAAAAAAATCTTCAGAAGAAACTCTAACAGGAACACTGTATGTAATGACTATGGAATTTTCCTGCAGGATTATAAACAATTCAGTATCAACTATGGTATTACATCTTCCTTTTCTGAATTTGTATTTATTATCATTAATTCAACATTTAATGAATTCATATTTATAAAATATGAACATAACATTACTTGCTAAATGATAAGAAGTGCTTTTTCAATATATATTATAGAAGCAAAGTTTTAAGATGCTGTAGAGAGTAAAACCAGCAAGATCTACTAGCAAATATCAAGCAAATGTCAAGCATAATCCCATATGCAGCAGAGGACATTATTTAAATATTCTCTACTTTTTTGAGACTGTTTGAACAGAAATCTTAAAAGAAATACATGAAAACACAGGTGAAGAAAGTAAATCTCAGCGTTTAAGCTCTGAAATGACTCTATTTTTATCCATGGTTTTTTTAAGGATAAAACACAAACCACTGTTCCACACAGAATGAAAGCAATAAGGAAGAAAATCATACTGTTAGGCACAAAGATACCTGTTGCTGAAATACAGCCCTTTCCAGACAGCAGACATAACAGAAATTCTGGTTTCTTTTCTATCCTCCAGATTCATTCACTACAGTGTTGGCAGGCAAGTACTTGATGCCTGAAATAGTATCAGTGCAAGAAACACACTTGGCGTTCTGAGCTGCTGTAAAACAACTCCATTCATGCTGCTCCTGTGCTCGTGCTGATGAACTGCTGCATGACAGATCTTTGTTCTCCTGATAACCGCTCATGTTTTTAAATGTATTCAGATGGCATTTTCACACTGCAAAATGGCCAAATTCAATGGCTGCCTGTAGCCTCTGTTCTGCCTAAGAATACATAGTACTTTAACCAGCTTTCCAGAACATCCTTACACTAGTGACAGATTAAGCCGTATGCCAGTTTTCTTTATTCCCTGTGAAGTTTTAACTCAGCCCTCAACCTGTGATTTAATTGTAGAACTGATTACTTAGTTTACTGATTGCAAATCGCTAAAAGCAAGAAGTCTACACTTGCTCAATACTGTCACAGATTCTAGTAGTTTTCCTTAAATCTCGATTTGACCTGTTTTTCCCCTCTCTGCCAAACAGCAACGCATCTCTGCAGGAAAGGGCAGCTCCTTCTCCCCTCATCCATGAGTGGAAGCCTTTGAAATACAGCTCTCTGCACTCCCATCCTGCTGCCAGGGAGAAGGAATGCCAGGGGTCTCTTGTAGTATAAATATTTCCTACATGAGTGTCTCTGTCTTCAAATGAATAAATTGGCCTCATTTCCCCTTAATTACATTCGTTTATCATTTCCAAGTCAAATACTATTCTGCCTTTTTTTTTCCAATAAAAAAAATAATTGTGCCAAATCACATTGTGCTCTGTCCTGACTGGTAAAGTACAAGATTCTTCAATTCATAAGGTTCCATTTATGCAAAGAAAAATATAAAATAAAAAGTTAACATATGTTTGCATTCTTTCCAAATTAGTAATGAAGATAGGGAGTGGGACTGTTCCCAGCATCAAGCTCCTGGCACCATATGCTTTGCTGTCTATCCGTACATCGCTGTCTTATCTTCTAAACAGTGTTTAGCTTATTTTTCCTTATGAGATCCAGCTTTTATTTCAGCTGCTCTGATTCATGACAGGCAGTATCAACTGTTACACAGACACACAAAGGCTGCATCTCCTCTACCTAATTTCTTCCAGATAGGCCATATTTTTCTAAGTTTTCTCAAGATTAAAGAGTACATTGAAAGTCTTCAATTTTACTGTAAATGAACGTTACTTGTATGAACTTTGCACAAAGCATGGATGAGTTTCAGTTATCATTGGAAACCTAGCTGAAGTTTCTCAGAAAATTCCAGACATATGTTCTAAATACTGATTTATTTGTAAAACTAATTCAAATGAAGAAAATTCAGGCTAATTGATTTATTTTTAGCATTTTATCCTCAGCTTTTGTCACAGGATAAAGGTTGCATCAATCAGAAAAGAATCCTCAGGTTTTAATACTGAACAGACCACAAGACAAGATTATGTTCGTGTACCAAGTTGAAAAGTTTGAGGAACGCACCACTGAGGTCCAGTGTAGCAAAGACGGGTACATGGGATGGAAGTGAGGACAGGATGTGGAAGGAGAAAAGCAGAAATACCGTCTGGACATGCACGGGGGCTGTTAGGAAAGCTAAAAATGAGCTTGAGATGTGCAAGCAATGTCAGAGGCAATGAAAACAGCTTCTACTGCCACATTAACAACAGAAGATCAACAATGAAACCACAAGTTTATTGCTAAATCAGTAATCACAGGCATGGACAAGATCAAGGTACCTGATACCTTCTGTGTTAGTCTTCCTCAACAGGGTCTCCCAGGGTTTTATGTCTGGAGAGTTCAAGGAGAAGAGACACTGGCAGCAAATACTTAAATAGCAAAAACTTGACAAATCTGATGCATGTGATGGTGCCGAAAGCCTGCTGGTGACACTGAAAGTCTGCCATTTTGCATGGCATAGAGATTGCCCAAGGTCCTCAATAACAGAGGAAAAAAAAATGCTACACTGGTATTTAGAAAGTGGCAAGGTGATAGGATAGCTAGGTCTTTCTTTGGCACTTTGAAAAATCATGGAGTAAGTTGTCTTGAAAGCAACTGCTAGGCACACGAATCAGAAACATAAAACTTTGCACTTAATCCAAAATTCCTCTGTTTCCACTACTGTCTGCTGCGCTGCCTCTTATCCTATCTGGGTGCAACTTTGAGAGCTAAGTGGACAAACTTGAGGTCAGACTGGAGGAACAGACCGACAGGAACTTCATGACATACAAAATGGACAAATGCAAAGTTCTGCTTCTAGGAATAAACACCAGGAATGGTACAGGGTGGGAAATAACCATCTGGGGAACAGGACCTAACAGCAACCTTCCTTCATGTAAGAGGAGGCTATACCAAAGGTCGACTTAAGCTCTTTACTGAGAGCCATGGCTGCAGCATAAAAGACCATGGTCAAAAATTTAAATGATGGAGGCCCTGACTTGGAAAGGGAATGTACAAAATGAGGAGAATTAAGCACTACAAAACATTGCCTAGGGAAGCAGCATAATCTCTGTTCTTGGAGATTCTCAAGGCACACCTGGACGAAACCTTCAGCAACATGGTCTAAATTTGGTGTTGACTTTGTACTGAGAAAACCACTGGATCAGAACTTCCCAAGAGGTTCCAGGGTGAGAGTTTTCACAATTCTAACTAGCTCTTTTCAGGAAAGCACTAACCTGGCAATCAAAAACTAAGAAAAAACACCCCACTCTCCCCCCCGCCCCTCAACCAAACCAAACCAAACCAAACCAAACCAAACCAAACCAAACCAAACCAAACCAAACCACAATAAAAAAAATCACCACCAGTGGGATAACCATCTATTTGGCTTATATAACGTTTTCCTAGTTAGTTAGAATTAACAGTGAATTTATAGTCTTAGTGTTCATACATTGCAGATTTTTCAAAACAGCTCTAAGTTGTTTCCACTTTAATGATTCAAGAATTTAATAATGTTTACTTCATGAGATAGAAAACATTTACTTCACTTTCTTCTATGATGGTGCATAATTTCTACAGCAACATGCAAGTAGCATATTCAGCTCTTCACCTTTAGATGTAAACGGTGGAAATAACGCCATTTTTTCTGCTCAATAAGACATATAAAATAACATTTTGGGGTTTTTTGTGTGACATAATGGAAGATTTTCTTACTGTAGATGGTCTGTGTAACCATATCACAATGTAACCATATGTATGCTTCTACTTTCTCGGCCAGCACTGGTACAAAAATAAAATTCTTCAGATGATGTGTTCCACTTACCCCTCATTTCAGAGAAAAATGTGCACCAATTCCAAAATCATTATTAATGAGTCTTAGCTGAAGCAAATCTCTTGAACTGATAATGACTAGGTATGTAAGAAAGGACTATTCTATGAGAAAGGAACACCAAATACTTCCCATCTCAAATATTATACCTTAAAAAGCATGTTTATTGTTTCTTTATATGATGACTGAAGAGGCAAAGACTTAATCCGAATCTCTTTTTTATAGTTAAGCTACAGGCTAAGAAACACAAACTCTTTCTTCATACTAAAAATTATTTTAACAATCCAACCAACTTAAAGCATCAAGTTACTCAGAAACTCTGTGTAATTGCAACTACTCATACCACTGAAGTGACCTGTTCAAAGGGATTAGACAGCAAATTAAAACATTAAGTAGTTTAAAAATCTTTGTGCCATAACAAGTATTCCTCTCTTAAGGATTCTCTGACCTCTTAAAAAAAATTTCAGCAGTGATTAACACTTGCCTATTCTGATGTAAATACGAAGAAAAACAAGATGTATAAGATACTTAAGTCTTTCATTAGGAACATTTAAGTTCTGAAGTATTCATAAAACAACCTGTGTTTATGATGTTTGAGGGAAAACATATCAACATGAAAATTTTGTTTCAAATTAGAGCAAAATTCCTATTATAATTTTTCTTTGATTAGTGCCAGCATGAACATACAGGACACAATAAAATTATAAACCAATTATCTTTCCATAACAAATTATTGAAAGCAGTTTATTTTAGAAACTCATACTGCACATTAAATATTAACTCAAATAAACAATGCAAACTGATTACTATTTATCTTTTTTTTTTTCATGTAACCGGAGGGTTATTCAGAGGTTTCACATGACAGACCTACAAGTTTTCAGCTCCTGAGGCTAAAACATGGGTTGTAGGGATAGATATACACAATACTCCAATTTAAAGTTTATATTTAGTAGTGTTTATCCTTAAAATGACTTTTTAAATGGTAAACCATTAACTCTTTTCATGACATTTTATTTACCATTTAACTACTAAATCCCTTGTAAAATACTGAGCGGCTTTATATTAGACATTTATACAATAACAGAAGTTACCAAAGTGCTTTGAACATATAAACTATGATGAAATATTACAACAATATTCTTCAACTTAATTTTGACTTCTTTTCTCTCTAGCCTCTGTCCCACATTGTTGCAATAAGAATGAATCCAACATAGTTTTCTAAACAGTGTACAATTTTTTATGTCAAATCTCTGTGACCAATTTCAACATTTATGGATGATGAAGGAAGAGGATGTGAATTATGAAATGCCACCATATGACAAACAGGTCTGGGGCTGTCAGCTAGCTACAGAAACAACTACTTTTTACCATGTGCCTTACATGCTTTCCCTAGTTTGCCCCCTAGAGAAATAAAGATTATCAAGGATTTGCAGTCCTGTAGATTTACAGAATCACAGACTACGCTGAGTTAGACAAGGCCTACAAGGACTATTGAGGCCAACTCCTGGCCCTGCACAGGACACCCCAAGAGTCACACCATGTGCAGGAGAGCACTGTCCAAATCCTTCTTGAACTCTGTCAAGCTTGGTGCTGTGACCACTTCCCTGGGGAGCCTGTTCAGTGCCAACCACCCTATGGGTGAAAAAATTTTTCCTGATATTCATTCTAAATCTGCCCTGATGCAGTTTAATGTCATTTCCTCGAGTCCTGTCACTGGTCATGAAAATGAAAAGATCAGTGTCTGCCCTTCCACTTTCCCTCATAAGGAAGTTGCAGGCTGCACTGAGGTCTCCCTTCAGTCTCCTCCAGGCTGAACAGACCAAGTGACCTCAGCTGCTCCTCACATGGCTTCCCCTCCAGACCCTTCCCTATTTTTGTGGGCCTCCTTTGGACACCTATAAAAGCTTAATGTCATTTTTACATCGTGGCACCCAAAGCTGCCCCCAGCACTCGAGGTGAGGCCGCCCCGGTGCAGAGCAGAGCGGGACAATCCCCTCCCTTGCCCGGCTGGCGATGCTGTGCCTTGTGCACCCCAGGACAGGGTTGGCCCTCCTGGCTGCTGGGGCACTACTTGGCAGCCAGGATGTTCAACTTGCCATCAACCAGGACCCGCAGGGCCCTTTCAGCAGGAGTGAATTTAGTTGCTGAAAGTTTACTTTGAAGAAAATTTGCCTCTCTTCATTCCTTCAATCCCTAAAAACAATTAGTATTTCAGAATAAACGACTAGAAATGGTAAAGTAAACATCAATGAAAGGACAGCAGTACCCATTCCTCGAGTTCTTTGCCAAAGGTGAATACTAACTTCACAGCATCAGTTTCTCTAGGAAAAACATATATCCTACATATAATTTTGTATGTGTATCTAAATACATAACTGTATGTATGTTAAAATATTTGTATTCAATTATATGCTAATATATGCATATATGTATACACATACAAAAATATATACGACTTCTTGCAGTACTTTGTATTAAGAGGAGCAGAGTCATCACACCCTGTGGTATTCATGCATCTGTGTACTCTTTTAATACGTAAAAACTGGATTGCTTAACTTGATCCCTTCCTTTCACATGGCATTAGGATTCATACACAAAATTAATTCTGTAGAGTTCTTAAAAATACAAGATGTTTAACAGGTCATCATTAGCTACCACAGCCCACAAGTACAGGGAGAAAAATCCCAAGCCCTCTATGAGGGAGGAAATACATTTGGATACTGAGTCTAGAGCATACACCAGATTTTGAAACTTGCTGTGATTTGGCCCCACAATCAATTTAAGCTTGCATTGATTAAAAGCCCCATTTCTAAGGAAAAGCACATGTTGTGATCCTAGAGGAAGGGAATACATCTCTAGTTGAAACAGAAGAAAGGTTCATTGTATCTTTGTTTGAAGTGCTGATCACAGCTGTTGGGACTTGTATTGCATCAAACACGTAAGAGTCATTTAGGTTGGACAACAAAAATTGGGTTATCTTTTACAACACTAAACACTACAGCAAATAGTTATTAATGCTGACAGAAATGTTTTGTTTGCTATTTTGCTTAGAGGGGATCACCTAACCTCTGATTCAGCATTATTTGATTCATAGTCACGTTCTTTCTATTAAAGGAAAACTGTGATCCACAAATCCACACACTCCTTCACAGATGTTAAACTCCTAATACTTTGTTAAACTAGAAGATGCAATTTCTCTGAAGTGAATACTATGTTGTGAAATAACTACCATACAAACTATTAGGTACATACTCGGGGTGGGCTCTTAAATATATTGGTCATGACTTCATATGAGACTGACAAAGCCAGAAAAAAACTGCAGTGGAATAAAGACATCTGTAAATGGTGCATTAAATCTCAGTTAATTCTGTGGAATCCTAATGGAGATTTTGCTTTTTCAACTGATATTAATGCCAGCACAGAGAGGAATTTACCTTTCATTCTCAAAAATGACAACTGATTCCCAACTCTTTTGGTCATCCTGTAGTCCCTGTGAAAAGTGTCTGAGTGGCAAGCCTGCATGGTGACATTTTAAGATGCAGGGGAAAAGGTTTTCTCTAGTCTCCCAGTCATGACCTGGAGGAACCAAATCTACGGCTCAGTGGGCAGTTCAGAAACCAGATCCAGTCACCCCTTGCATGTTTTCCTGGCCATTACCCTGGAGAACACAGCAACATTGTGTCTGGAACTGAACACCTACTCTAGGCTCCTAATACTGCTCGACTCTTGGAAAGCGGCTGTGATTCCTGGCATTGTGCCCTAGCCTCCATGCCCTCACCAGCAAGAAAGTGTAGAACATAACACTGCTGTGGCCAATTCCCCATCAGCTCAAATGCTCAGGCACAGAGCTGTACATCCAACAAATCCATGCAGTGGTGGCAATTCCTGTCACGGGACACTATGACTGCATGTGAGGGAAGTCCTTCCCAACCCCAGCCAACATTAAAGATAAACTTTTAGAAATATAACACCAAAAAACTATTTCACTGAAAAGCATGCCATAGCCTGTATGCAAACAACCAGATGGAGAAAGGAGGCAACTTTCATTTGCATAACGACTTTAATTGGAAATGCTTTGCAAACATAGCATTAACAGCATGTAATATATCATTGTTACTACAGTGGCATCCCCAAATAGCACCGATGGGATCTAGGCCTCGTTAGAGGATGTACTCTACAAATGTATATGTAGAGACATAAACCATACTTTTAAAAAACCTTTCATTTATTACAGAATACCATCTACCCCAACTGACTACACAAGGAAAGACAACAGATGGTTCAGATGGCATCTGTAAACAAATTTTACAGATAACTAAACTGCTCCTAAATATATCAGCTTTGAGATCAACTGTCACACCTTCAAATTTATAGTGTGTAGCCCCCTTAACCTCTCTATAAAAGTAATTATTGACTCCCTACTTGTAGTTCGACGCTTTCTCTGTCAGTTGGAGTTTTTCCTTGCTCCCTTTATACCTCCAGGAGGAACGGAAAAGGTATGAAAGGTATGGAAAGATATGGAAAAGGATTTCCCTTAGCTACTGCCTGACCTAGGAAAAGACTGGACAAAATAGCAGCTCAAGTAAAATTCACAATAGGGGTAAGGCAGCACTTCTCTGTGGTCTTGCCTTAATATTGCCTCCTTGTGCAATAGTATCTGGAAGAATCTCGACCAGCCTCTCAAAGGGCCAAGAACTGGATCCTCAGGTCATTGAGACAAGTCTCTTGCCGTGGATAAGGGTGGCAGAAGGGCACCTGTCTCCCTGTCTCCTCATTTGGATATCACTGCTCGCCACCCTCCTGATGCCCCATTTTAATGGATAATTTCTGGTTAGTTATGATAAATTAAGCTCTCATTGTCTTCACAGCTTCTCTTTACAAAACAATGTCTAAAGCTAATTACTATCTTGTAGAGGAAAAAATGGATCTTCCGTTACCTACAAAGGGCATTTCTAGGTGGTCACCGTGAGTAAAGTGCTGAAAAACACCATTCTGTTTTAAGAGCTGGAGTCTTCTCTTAGCTTTTAGAAAACTACATGTCTAACAAGTGCCTCACATACTGCTGTTATAATCCCAGGATTTATGCTTTTTTCTTCCAGATAAAAGGAACATGCGAGTTAACAGGAAACACACACATGGATGGAGGTTGTAAATATGCTCCTTTCTGTCCTCAAAGTGAGCTAGTACCTACACCTCTTCTTTGCACCATGGACACAGAGCATCAGTTGCACGCAAAAATGAGAGAGAGCACATAAAGCCTAGGTCCAAATGGCATCCTGAAACAAGAATATGCTGAGCTCATTCACTGTCATACCTATAAGAGGATTGCAGCTCAGTTTGGTTAATAATCTTCAGCCTAGTTTAGAAATGGAAGGTCTTATTTTATCTGTCATTGGGAAGGTGTACTCAATTTAAATCATACTTTTCATTCTGAAATGTTTCATGAAGTAAGTTTGTTTGCATTAAGTCCAAGTTATAGTTGTAACATCTGTAATTTAATTTTCAGTGCTGTGTTCTAACAATATCTTTAAACTAAGCTGCTATACTGATGGACATATTCAGCACTGATTACTTGGGAGAAACAAGCAGCCCAGCCTAAATGAAACAGACACATTAGGGAACAAGTGCTCAACGACCTTAAGGCAAGCAGAACAAAAAAGTGTTGTTTGTATACACCGGCACTTGTGTTAGACTTACTTGATTTCTTAGCAGGTGTACTAGGAATTCTATATACCTGAATTGAGTTTTAAACCTAGCAAATCATAACAAATTCCATCAAAACCTCAGTAGCTTTGGCCAATATTTTCTTCCAGGGGAAGTATTGTAAAGTATCAGATCTGACTCTGCCTCAGGGACTATTTATCTTCCTCTGCAAGTGTTCCTAACAAGCTAGGTTCAGATTGCAGCAGGGTGCATTCAAAGTCATCTGAAATTTAAACTGGTTTAACCTCCAGCTAAAAAAAAACCCCAATGGATATAAATAGGAAATTCAGAAAGTATTTTAAGAGTACTGAAAAATTATGATCCAGTGAGGAACAGCATACATTCCAAAGAATAATGACAGAATCAGCAACAACATAGGGACCAAATGACAGCTACTGATGTTCAAAGTGAGCTCTTGGTACATTTGGCCACTGCTTGATGCTGTGTTCCTTCCTAGCTTTCCATCTTGCTCATCTTTTTAAGAAAACCTACCTTGCCTTTGAGTACTCCATGTAAGAATACAGCAAAGACACTTTAGGTCGTGGAACAGTAAGTCAGTAAGTACTCTAGCAACAGACGGCAATACCTGCAACAAACTGCTCTATTTCTTATCAACCACACCACTTTCACTCCTAAACTCTAAAAAAACATGAATTAATCTCAAATTCTTCATGTATGTATGTGTATGCATACACACACACACCCCCCCCCCCCCACACACAAACTTGTAATTTTTTTCTGAAGGTCCAGTCAAACAGTTGGCAAGAAAGAATGGTCATGCTTGGATGAGTTCGTAAGCAAACTCAGAAAGTTCAGGTTGGAAGTGGCATCAGAAGGTCACCTCCTCTCATCTCTTGTTCAGAGCAGGGTAAGTTTCGGACTACACTGCCCAGTGTTTAAACTTGCCATGTTTCGTATCTTGAAAACCTCAGGGATGGAAACCACAGCACCTCTGAGAGCAACCTTTTCCCAGCTTGAGTCTCCACGTGGTAATAAAGTTTTTCCTATATAAGGTCTACACCTCTCCTGTTTCAACCTTTGCCTTCCTCTTGTCCTTCTACCATACAACGCTGTGAAAACTCCTTTCAGTAACATCCTCCTAGGCACCCGAAAAGACATCACCAAAGTCCATAAGCTCCACTCTCTCAGGCTCTCCTCATGGGACTTACGTTTAGCTCCCTGCTCATCTTCAGGGGCCCCTTCACTGAAGCTGCTTTGGTTTGTTGATGTCTCTCCTGTACCAGGTAGGGGCGGTGTGCACAGTAATTTACATGCGATTAAATAAGGACTGGCCAGAGACAGATCATTACTTCCCCTGCTGTCCTGGCTGTGCCCCTGCTGACACAGCCCAGGGTGCAGCTGGCTGTCCCTGAAGTTAGGACACAGTGATGGCTCCTGCCCATCTTCTTCCTGCCAAGGTACCATGTCCCTTGCTGCAGAGCTGCTCCCAACCAGTCAGGCAACAGCGTGAGTCACTGCATGGCCTTATTCCTCGCCAGATACAGGACTTGGCATCTGTCCACCTTAAATTTCCTAATGTTCCTCTGCTGGCCCATTTCCACAGCCTCTCTTGGTCTCTCCGGATGGTGGCCTTGCCCTCAAGGGTATCAACTGGTCACCCTAATCTGGTGTCATCTACAAATCTGGATACAGTGTTCTCTATTATTTCTAGCAGATTATTGATAAAGACATTAAGCAGGACAGGTCTCAGGATATTCCTGGCCTTCAGGTATGGGATGTCCTTCAATCAGCCTCAGAGTGTGATCATAAACCCACCTTTCTACACACTGAGCTCTTGTTCCATCAAAACCATAATGTTCTAATGTGGACAAAAGAATACTGTGGGAGTAAAGCCTTGCGAAAGTCAGTTACATGAGCTGCTATTCTCCCATCCTCAAATCTAGTCAGTTTATCAGAGAAGCCAGCGGGGCTGGTCAGGCATAATTCACCCTAAGTAAATCTATGGTGACTGTTTCCAATCATCTTTTCTTTCACATGCCCATTAACTTATACCAGGAAGACTCACTACACTGGACGTTCACTTTACAGTTCCATTTAACTAACTCCGTAGGTACATCAATTTAAAAAAAAATTTCTAATCTTAGAAATAAGAATAAATATTTCTGATGTCAATGGATATTCTGTGTGGTGAACACTCACCCCAAACAAATCCACTGCTAGTAATTAGTTTTCAGACATTGGGACAGTTATTGCATGGAAGGGCTAATCTTTGCTAATCCATGCCAGGAATGTAATGCCTGTGTTGGTCCTCACTTGTACAAAGGTCTAGTTCCCAACATTGCAGTCAATAAACCACCTCCAAGAAATAATAAAGTATATGCAGATAAAACATCTTTGTTGGAGCAAAACCCCACAGAAAGCACCACAGTTGGCTTTGATTTCAAGGAGAAAAATCATGTTAGAATGAAGCAGCTTGCTAAAAGGAATTTAGGAAGAGCAGCTAAATGCTCTCTCTACCATCTGGCAAGATTTAGCACTATTAAGTACGCTATACTTAGGTTTGAGAAAAATGAATAAACCCTAAAAAAGAAGTTACCATGGCTAAAGAGCAGCAAAAAGGGCATAATTGGAGATTAAGGAAAATGTTTTCAGAAAACTTGGGATTATGCTTAAATGAGGAAACTGAAGTATCATGATATGGGAAAATGACTGTGGGTAAATTAGAAAAAAAAAATGGGAAGTTATATTCACATTCTAACAGAGATTATAACAATACAGACATTAAAGGGTGAAATGCAGTTTCTACTCCCTGGATGGGATGCAGTTGGCATGCCTGACTTCCCACACACAGTACGTGCCACAGAAAACAAAATGAAGGGTGGAGTGGCGTTCCATGGCCACGCTCTGTGGAAATCTTTCCTATGGAGGGAACTTGGTGGGTACCTTGTAGCTCATAATTCAACCTTGTAGCTGATAATTCACATAGCAGCTGTCAACCATGGGAGTAAAAAAGATGTCTTGCTGTTGAAACAGCAACCATGGCCTGATCCCAGATGTAATACCCCACCCCAAAGTTATCTGCCTCCAACGTACCCCTAACCCCTCACACAGGACGTGCTCTATATTTCACTGACTATGCCCTAAAATTTACACCAATCAGTGACAAAGTTATGTATGACTAGAGTCACTCAAGCTCCACCTAAAATGTAAAGTAATATAAAAGTATAAAGTATAAAAGTAATTTGAGAATGGGGAGAAGTTAGGGAAGACTACATCCTAACTTCTGGGCTGAACCTGTCCTCTTTTCCATAGCAACATTTACTGGATAAGAGCCAGTAGTTTATGTGCACTGACTGATTATCTTGAGATAGTTTTTGTTAAGAATTAAAGCTTATCTGTATATTGGCTTGAATAAGCTTTTGGAGGCAGGTATTATTACCGTCAATCTTCAAACATTAAGCTGTCACAATTTTTTATTATACAGAGTGAAATTCTGTAAACTGTTAGTGTGAGTCCTTCAAGGGCACCAGCAGTGGCCAGTAACAGGTAAGATACTCAGCTGTGGAGACCTGGGAGAGGGTTTCTCTTACGCTGTTGAGATGGGTCCCTGAACAACATTTGAATCACCCTCTGATCCAGTGGGACTGTTCAGTGAAGGGTATCCATAACAGGATACAGACAGACTGGGCACATGGGTCTTGGCTTTCCTGGGGTGCTGACAGACTGATCAAACACAAAGGGCTTCAGAAGATCTCCGCTTTGCACATGACATATGAAGTAACAGGTGAAATATTGAAAATTAGGTAGGTCAAAGGAATGGCCAAACCAGTAGGTGAAGAAGTGCCTTCACATGTATAAAACCCAAAGATAAATGATTTTTTTCAAGCACATATCAAGCTTTGAAAACAATCCTGAGAAGTATGTGAAGGAATTGGCTGATGTAGTTGCCAAGCCAGTCTCCGTGATGTCTGAAGAGTTGCAGCAATCAGGTCGTGTCCCAGGTGACAGGAAAAAGAGAAACATTACACCCATTCAAAAAAAAGGGTAGAAAGGAAGCCCTTGGGAACTACCGAACTGTCAGTTGCATTTCTGTGTCTGGGAAAATCATGGAACAGATCCTCCTAGAAGCTATGCTAAGGCAAATTGAGGACAAAGAGGTGATTTGAGAAAACTAGCACGGGTTCGCCAAGGGCAAGACTTACTTGACCAATCTAATGGCCTTTTACAAGAGAAGGGTTCCAGATGTCATTTTTCTGGACTGCTCTACATCCTTTGACATGGTCCACCTCAACATCCTTTTCCCTAAGTTGGAAAGATACAGATTTGATCAATGGACTATTTGGTGGATGAAGAATTGGCTGGATTGTTGTCTCCAGATGGTAATGGTCAACAGCCTGATGTCCAGATGGAAATCAGTGATGAGTGGTGTCCTTCAGGGGTCCATCTTGAGACCAGTCCTGATTAATATCTCCATGAATGACACAGACGGTGAAATCAACCGCCCCTTCAGCAAGTTTGCAGATAACACCAAGCTGAGTGATGCAGCTGACACACCTGAGTGACCTAGACAAGCCTGAATAGTGTTCCCATGGGAACCTCATGAAGTTTAACAATGGCAAGTGCAAGAGATGCTGACCCTGGGTTGGGGCAACTCCACAGACTAGAGGATGAAGGGATTGAGAGTAGCCCTGCCAAGACAGACTGAGGGATCCTGCTGGATAAAAGACTGGACATGACCCAGCCATGGGCACTCACAGCCCAGAAGGCCAACTGTATCCTGGGCTGCATCCAGAGCAGCATGGCCACCAGGGTGAGGGAGGGCATTCTGCCCCTCTGCTCTGCTCCGGTGAGACCCCACCTGCAGTGCTGCATCCAGCTCTGGGGGCCCCAGCACAGGAAGGACAGCAATCCATAGGAAGGGGAATTGTTTTAATCCAAAGGAGGGTAGTCTGAGACAAGATGAAAGGAAGACATTTTTTACGATGAGGATGGAACAGGCTGCCCAGGTAGATGCCCCATCCCTGGAAACATTCAAGGTCAGGTTGGACAGGGCTCTGAGCAACCTGTTCTAGTTGAAGATCCCTGCTCACTGCAGGGGAAGTGGGCTAGATAGCCTTTAAAGGTCCCTTCCAACTCAAACTATTTCATGATTCTAAGATGGCATGTATGATGAAAGAAATGCAAGAATGAAGTAAGAGAACCTCTAGCTAGACTGTGCAACCACCTGCTTAAAATTATATGTGTATTAAGTAACTGGGGGGCAGATAGAGGAATGCTAATTAAAAAAGAACAATGTTGCAGGGAATATTTGGGAAATCACAGGCCTGTAAAAACCTGGCCAACTTTTTAGAAATTATTTTTAAAAACTGAATTAATGAGCACATGCAACCACATGAGCCACTGGAAGCTTGTGAAAAAGCCAAGGAGTGCATTATTTTTCAAAAAAATGAAAAAAACTTGGATTATAACAGTTCTAGGAAAGTATCAGCCTCATACTGTGAAACATCTGTGATATCAATATGTGATTAGGAAAACAATGTAAGACAAAGGCACCACTGTCATTATCTTTACATACACATCTCTGATACACACCTGTACATTGAATGCCTGGTTCTAATCTCCCTCTGGCAAAAATAATTAAGTAAACCTTAATGAAAATAGAGAAGGCTGTAACGGAAGACTAACAGTTAAGAAACAGCTTCTATAATATATACTTCTAAATATACAGAGAATGTTTCAACCTATAAAAGAAATGAGTTACAGGATGTGTGGTAGAGATCTACACAATTATGATTGCCATGGAGAAGAGGAATATGGATCTATTTTTTAAAACTGTGTTCAGTACAAGAACTGATAGACATCTAATTAAAATATCTACTGGAAGTTTCCTAAGAGATTTTCAAAGAAAGTGCATATAAGCTGAAAAACTTCTTGAACACAATATGGATGCAAACGCTTACATTAATTCAAAGAGAGGTTAGACATATTCAGGAATGACAAGTCTATAAAGGGATATTAATGTAAAGCTGCCATGTTCATGACTTATGATGCAAAAACATTTTGTGTAATAACAGCAGGCTTGTTCTGTCCTCCTCCCTGGGTGCTGGCCTCTGTCAGCAGGGATACAGGACTCAACAGCCCTTTGAGCTAACTTATAATCACAATCACAATCAACAAAGTTTTGTTGCTGTCTCTTTCAGAATGCTACAAGTGTACAGACCTCATTTAAAATCTCAGATCAAAGTCAACAGGAATTTGAGAGGAGGGGAAAAATACGTCTATCTCCCTTGCATGCTTAATAGTGGTATTAATAAATAAAAAAGCATGGTGACTTCAGAGCAGAAAATCGGCTGACACACCTTCATTGAGGAGTCTCCTTTGAAGAATGGTTACCCGCTAAGTTAAGTGGGCATTTAGCCACCTTAAGGCAGTTGATGATGTGACCTTGTTTCAGACAGACTATCAGCCTGCAAGGACAGGCTCATCTCATGTATTGCTAAATAATTTTCTCTTCGATCAGTAATATCCCTCCTTCACTCAGCTATGAAAGTACAGAAGCATCTGCCTTTTGTATAAAAACCATATATCTAGTTCAACTATCACTGTTTCCCTGAACTGAAAGAAACAACAGATACTATGACTTTGGAAAAACAGACACAAAGCAAGTCCTTTGAAACACTAATTTATTTCATGTTTCTTCATTTTTAATAGCATTTAACAAACCTAGGCTTCAACAAGTTACAACATTCAGCACTTCTTGACCAGACCTTTTCTTTAGTGGCAGTGGCATTTCTGGCTGCAGCTGAACTCCCAAGGACAAGGAGTGTTTTGGACTTTGAACAAACTACGTTATGCCATTATTCTACTCTTTTATTTTACCTGGCTAAATCTAACGAAAGGACAGTCACAGTTTTAGAGATAAAAACACCCTTAAGAATGTTTGGCCTAAAGCATTACTTTATTCATTGCTATTGAATGATGAAATCAAAATAGACAATCTAGATATAGATGATATATCAGAAAAACTGAAGTAACTTTAAAAACGATTTTCTAGCAACATCTTGTAATAAAAAGAGAGGTGGCCACATAGCTAATAAGCTTCCTAAGCAATATCAGTCTAAAAACCACTTTCCAGGTTGTACAGTGTAATAAAAATAACTGATGTTTTGGAAGTTTATAAATTACTTTAACCTATATAAGGTAAGAAATGCTCAGAAGCGACACAAGCTGTCTCCCCTTTCAGATTTTATGTAAGTAAGCTCTGTAAACAGAGCACAAAAAAATACTGTGGTGGGAGGGTGTAAAAACACACATGATGGGGAAGTCCCCCCTAGGGAAGTTGATTTGAACACAGATCTTGCACTGTACTCTAGAATATCACAGCGTTAAGAAAAATGACTACATTGTTTTATCATCTTAAAGCCCAGAGGGCCACCAAGGAGCTGTTATTCAAGATAAGCTCTAGCATCCCGCAGGATTTCCGGTTTAATAATATGAAGTCAATTATGTATCTGGAAAAGCATGGCAACACTTTTTTTTGTCTCAAGTCTAGTTCATCTTTTTTAATGTATGGAGAGATATAGGTAGCAGTAAAAATTAGCACACTACAACTCTCATGGATAATTTCCAATGTGCTATATGACAAATCTCTAAGTGTCGTGATGTCTGTTTTTCAAATGAGATGACATTCCTCTCCTGTATAGAAAATGTTCTCAAGCATGTAACAGGAAAACAACTAAAACTGCTAGTTTAGGTTGTGGTTTACTTTTATTTCTTTTTAAATTCAAATCACAGTGTTCAGCCTTTTTATGCTTAGGATTTTTTTTAGTAATAACACACTACCTGCATGTCTACATTTAACCTGTGGCCAGAATGATAGGGACATAGTAGTATGAACCCAAGAGGGTTTTTGTGGAAGCTGGACACCAAGATTTCATAGGCATTACAGTTGCTTTTTCACCAGATGATCCTATAATCACACATGACTGAACAATGCAACTACAATTTGGAAGGCTACTCACAACTCACTAGTTAGAAAGACGGTATCACTATTCCCAAACCTTTATGGAGACATGAAGCAGATACTTAGCCACCATAAAGCCAAGCAGACACAGCTGGTAATCAAACTCTGTCACATAATCTAAAAAACTCCAAAAACTCAACCAAACACAAAAAAACCCTATGAAAAAACCTTTAAGAAGGCACATTCAGCCAATGAAAATAAACCCCAAACAAAATAGTCCAGGTCAACCCCTTATCCCACTTCTCTAAACACTATCTACACAACTATAGGATGAGTTCACCCTTTACTCTCTAGTTAAAGTTCTGTACATGAACCATAAGTATGAAATAATATGACTTACTACCTGTTAGAATTACTTAGAATAACAGTACCTCAAGAAATTTCCAAGGATTTTTTCAATTAGCAGATAAGGGAATTAAGGAGAGTAGGTAAATATCTCTGGGCCTGAAGCAATTGGTGGCAATATAGTAAATGTGGATCACAGCTTTGCATGTATGACTGTAGATCAACTAACCAAGAACATATGAAAGGGATCATGTAAAAAACCCAACTTCTCTCAAAGTAGTGGAAAACAAAACCACAATTTGTGTCAAAAATTAGTGTTTATAACTATCAGAAAAGCAGCATTTTGCTTCATGGGTAAGGCTGAAACAGGAAAATACCTAAACAAAAACTATTACAAACTAAATTATGACTGTTTCCACAAGCCAAACTGGACCAATATATGCTGGAGCTGCACAGCCACAGTGACAGCCATCCCGTGACACGACACACAGGCTGAGCTCTGTACTAGACAGTGTAAATGAAAGGTAACGGGTGTCGCATGCCTTTTTCATTCTCACTTTCCCCTCCTCTGTAACTACCATCCATCACACCCTTTACTGGACTTTAAGAGATTAAGGCTGTTTCTGTGACACAAATGCACCTACACATGTATCACCTCCCTCATGACAATCTGCCTTCTGCTAAAGATGACAGTGGACAGTAAGGTGGATAAAATTTGCAGAATCAGGACCAACCCAAGATAGAAATAATGTACTCTGTAAATGCTGTCATGCATTCAAATATTGTCCTCTGGAAGTCCCAGAGACAGGTATCTTTCCTTCACATCAGCAAACAGATTTTCTTGACAACCTGTGACAATTTTCTGAAAAAATTCAGTAATTTCAGTGTATGCACAAGCTAGACAGAGCTTATGCTGACAATTCAAACTAGCTTTCAGTTATAGATGCCTCACCTTCCCACTGAGATAGCAACTAATAGCCTCATTTTTCAGATTGCTTTGCAGAACAATCTTGGTTCTGCACACTGTTATCAATACCCAGGCTGCCTGGCTCAGGTTCGTAATGTATTATTTATGCTGCCTGTGTAAAACTAACAGTACTGTACATACACCTTTAGGGACAAGGCATCACCTTCAACACTAAGAACTTAAAAGAGAGGTTTGCAAACAGTGTATTCTAGAACATTTACTGTGAATCAGATACTATACCTTCTCTTAGAGATTAGTTAAGATCCAGGGTTCAAGCAAAAAAGGTAAATCTTTTAAATAAAATGAAGAAAGCCATTTCATGTGAGGGCACTGAAAAAATTTCTCCTCTCAGTATTTTATACTCCAGATACTCCTCTGATACTCCCAACACTCAAATTCTATTAAAGAAAAACTTAATTCATGTATTTGAAAGCATAACTTTGTATCTTAGAATGCAAAGACTGAAATGCAATTTTATGTCTCCTTTATTGATAAAAAGCTCAAGAATTGCACTTTCCTTACTGAAGGCATCTATGTGCTTCTTCAACCACAAAAAAAATAAAAAGCCAAAATACAGAAAAAATTGAAATTTGTCTGAAATAATTTAGAATATTTAAATTCAGAACGAAGACACAAAGACAATTCACATCAGAACACATTAAAATAACTTTAAACCAACACACATTCAGTAATGCCATATTTTAGTACTTCACAGGTTAGTATTATCTTCAACTTCACCAATCTGTTGGAAGGAGAATTCTCAGACCCCTCAGCATTTTCTGTGGGTAAAGGTAGACTTCATCCCTTGTTCTTGTTTTCTTGCTGCAGACTTACTGAGGCCATTGATATAACCTGCAAGTAACTACAACACTAAGTCACAGCTTTCAGGTCAGCCTTAATTGTGAAAATATTCATTTGCTATCCATGACAGAAGATTCTTGATCCTTGCTTCCCCTCTCACATGGCATTCCATATGGCACACCATAAATTGCACTGCTCCAGTCTAACTGCAACTTGTGGAGGAGACAGGGCCATGGAGGAAGGCAAAAAAGGCACCCTTCTCTCAGTGCCCCCAACTAGCTTGAAAACCAAGAGGATAAGTTTTTCAATTATACAATACATGTCCAGTAACTTTGAAAAATGAAATCCACACCTGGTTTCCAGTGTTGTTTGTGGAAGCCTGATATACACAAAAGGCTCCTACCATTAACTAATTCATATATAATTTCTTAGCAGCAGCTTTCTATCAATACTCAGAGCTTCTTCTACCAACTCCAACGTGGCTGTGCTTATTAGACTTGTTCTTAAAAAACCTCAGACGCCGCCAGCTAGAAAACTGCTAATAATGAAAATTCAAATACTAAACAATAATAAGTCATAGACCACAATTGATATAGCCTAGGCATACTGTGTACAGTATAGCAAATAATAAGCCCCTCAGTGAGTGTCTCTTCCACCACCAAATTTAAGTTGTAATTTGCCCTATGAGCTATTCTAAATGATGAGGCATTAAAGCCTTACACTTCACAGCTGAAGTATCACCACACTGCCTCTTCTACCCTTCCTTGCATGTAAACAAATAAAGAGTTCAGCTTCACTCTCCCAGCTACTCACACCACCTTCTGTAACCATAATAAAATTCTGCTCTGAATACGTCTACTTTCAGCAGAGAAATTATTAGTTACCCCAATAAAAAATTGGCCAGCATCCTGTTCTGCGAAGGGAAAAAAAGGTGTGTGCATGAAACAAGGGGACAGAATTCCCACTTGCATCGGGGACCACTTTAGAGTTAAAATCCACATGAGACGAGATGGCTGCAGGCTCTGGCACAAAGCACATCACTAGAGGCTCTAAAAATGACTAAAAAAATGAGAAATAAAGGCAGAGACCAATTGCCATTCCAAAGAAGTGTTATTTGACAGGACACATGCATGCCAGAGTTCCCAAAAACATTAAGAGAGGAAATCCTGAATGACTGTATGTCCTACATGCCATACTTCAAATTTAAAGGTTCAGAAGCCCAGGAGTCAGAAATGCCTCCTAGGATGAAAATAAGCAGGAAGCCAATTTGCAGCTAGGAATATTGCTCTTGGAGTTCACAAGCAAGTCGGCTTTACTGTAGGTCTTAAAAATGTTTCTGCTTTACCCTTAGACAAATTTAGAAGAAACATTTCCATGTCAATCTTCTGACCATTTTAATTCATGCTAGTTTTATATCTGTCACTCTCCTGCATATTTTTAGTTACTTGTTGAAAATCACTCAGCTATGTCTAGTTAGTGTCCAATAAGAGAACAGGAAAGGAAGAAAGTATCTATTCTAAGAACTTCGGAGACTCAAGTCTCTGGTTTGGAAGTGAGATAACACATGAGGGGGATTTTTCACTTGACTCTTACTAGGTTTGTATGTTTGCAATGTTTCTGAGTCTCCCCAGCAATACAAAAAAAACCCAAGCAAAAAATTTATTACTTTTCCTAATTTCTTGAAGTTCTGTGGAAAGTAGTCTTATGTAATAGGCTAATAAACATACATCTCCATTAAGCACATGTAGAATCTGCTTCCTACCCAAAAGAATGTAATGTAACATATAATTTCTTTACAATCAATTGTTTAATGTAACATACAATCATTTTAAATTATTCTATAGGTCCTCAGCAAATGGGACTTCGAGTCTAAAAATTAAAACTAAAAACACTATTCAGCAATAAATGTCCTTATAAAAAATTTAATTTAAAAAACCAACCAACCAAAAAACCAGTACCACATCAGCCAATAATTAAATCTCATTTGAAAACTAATAACTTTGCTGTCCTATATGGCAAACTTATCTTTCTACAACAAAGAATTTGGTCACATATATGTGAAATATGCAATAAATACATATATTTATTTAATATGAAGATTATTATTATTACTCTTTAATAACTAGTACCCTTAAAAAGTATGAATATTCTTTAAAGTTAAGGCAAATCCAGGTCTCAGTCATAGGTCTTCTGGGGAGAGCAACATCTCCTAGCACACAAATTAGCTAGGACTTTGCCAAATCCTACTTATTCCTTTACCTCTTTTGAACTGGAAAGGTTCTTTCTATCATAAACTCAGTCATGAAACAAAGATAGAGAATTCAGTCCCACAGATTGGCTCTACTGGGGGAGAGCTTCTAAATATCACACCCCTAGTAAGACACCAGCCCTTCCTAGATATATCAGCTGATATAAACCAAGTCAGAACTCTCATCACTTCAGGATTACACTACCTTGGCACGGGTTTTGGTTCTTCATACAATATGCCTGCAGAGGTAATTTGGTGCAGCATGTGTCAGTCTGGTTAACCACTGAACAAGATTTGTGTCACTATCCAAGGTAAAGTATTAAGCTACAGCAACTCATTAATGTGAAACCCAGGCAATAAATTTTTTTTTTGAATACTCAAATTATTTTCATTTGTTTTTGACAAAGCATCCATATTTACTCTGTATTTGAAACCATGGAAATAAAAGAGATTCTCTGTGACTTGCTTGTAACTTAAACACTGAAAATGACCATGACTGTTCTCTGTGAAAACAGTAACAAATACAACTGAACTAAAATGATAATGCAGTTTCCACTTTATAAGCAAGGAAATCCCAATGGCATAAATGAAACTAACTGCTGCAATTGAATTTGCATATGTAAAATTTGAAGCTCCTGAGCTTGTAATTTCAGAGAAAAACAGAGAAGAAACTTCGGACAGACCAGCACAAAGACCATAAAGGATATGGGCAATGACTCTACCTTAAATAGAGGTCACAAATAACATGTATCTTTTCTGAAGGTGACATAGGACAGACCATGTCCTTTGAACATGAGGTTTCTATGTGAAAAATGTTGGAGAGGCTGAGGTCTACATCAGGCCAAGTGCTTAACAGCATTTCACAGAATCATAGCATCACTGAATGGTTTGGGTTAGAATGGACTTCAGATCCTCCAGTTCCACTCCTCCATGACCACGGGCTGTGACCTTTCACGAGACCATGTTGCTCAAAGTCCCATCCAATCCAGCCTTGAACACTTTCAGGGATGGGGCATTCCCAGCTTCCCCGGGCAACCTGTTCCACTGCCTCACCACCCTCACAATGAATAATTTCTTCCTAGTATCTAAGCTAAATGTACGCTATTTCAGTTTGATTTACACAAGGAATTTCAGTAGCAGCCAAGGCGATTTCACTCACGCTGTACCTATCCTACTGTTTCTTATAAACCAAAGCAATCTCATGTCTTTGAATAAAAATCACACCCCACCCCTGTACTCCATATCGCCACCTACACACACACACTGTAAGCATACAAATTCACACCAGGTAAATATGGATTATGGTTTCTACGTACGCATACATACT